>QLPI01004727.1:0-10359 GCA_003314275.1 Chroogomphus rutilus | reverse complement strand
GAGATGTCAGTGAATGGATGGAGCGACGCGTTGAGTGTTCGAATATAGGGTAAGTTCTTAAGCACCCTGGCGATGGTGGTGGTCCAAGATATAAAAGGTCATACATTGTTCAGGCATTTTTGCTAATGGTGTTAGATATGGTGGGTAGATACCTCCATTGGGCCTGCCAGTGCTAAGAATCCCACATTTTCAGTGACAAGATTGGGAAATATGGCAGCAAAGATAGCAGCAATCACCATATGAAAGAACATCTCTTTAGGTTTGATAACCACTGCCCTGGTGTAATTTTCTCAATTGTTTGCATTGCAAGACTATGAGGCTGCAATCAAAAAAAAAAAAAAAAAAAAAACCAAGACACTGGTATAATTAAATCTTCAGTAAACCTCTATGACCCAATCCCCAATCCCTGGTTATGCTACTGATGCATAGGTATGAGATCAACTATGATAATGTGACCTGAGACATATCCAAAGCACACTTTGGATGTGGAGAGGGCATGTGTATGGAAATTGCGGAAATCAGGGGGAATCCAACAAGATTGCAATGGTGAGTCAGCGTGAATCCAGTCTTTACTGCGTGAGATGAAAATCTGCGGCTCCCCAGGGGAAAAGAGATGAAAGTGCCCACGGAGGACATCAGTTACTCTGCTTCCATCTGGGCATTGGAAGGATCCATGTTCAGGTAGTAGTGTTGAATCGCCACTGGCAGTGTCCCATATACGGACTGAGCCATCCCACGAGCCAGACACGACGTGCGTGCCATCAAATGAGGACGCAACGGACTCCACCTCTGAATGTGCTTCGAATGTGCGCTCTATCTCTCCGGTGGTTGTATTCCATATCCGGACTGATTGATCACCCGAGCCAGACACGAGACGCGATCCATCGTAAGAGAATGCAACGGAGTCCACCGACCTTGAATGGCAAGCGAGTGTATGCTCTACTTTCCTTGAGATACATTCCATATGCGGACAGAGCCATCGCGACAGCCCGACGCTACACGTCCCCCGTCAGGAGAGAATGCAACCGACTCTACCCCACTTGAATGTCCTTTCAGTGTGCACTTCATCTTTCCAGTAGCTGACTTCCAGAGAACGGCTGAGTTGTCGAATGATCCATACACGATGTATTTCCCATTAGGCGAGAAAGCAACAGAGTTCACCCAACCCAAATGACCCTCGAGTACATGCTCTATCTCCCCAGTGGTGGCATTCCAGACTCGGATGGTGTGGTCGGCCGACCCAGACACGACGACTCGTGTGCCGTCAGGGGAGAATGCAACTGAAGTCACGCGTTCTGAATGTCCCTCTGGTGCCTGGTCTCTCTTTCCCCCGATCGCCTTCCAAATACGAGCCATCGTCGCGCGCAAACCAGAGAATATTCTTGCACTCTCACATGAAAATGATGGCCGATCCACCATCTCCAAGTCGCTCGACACATCCCAAATCCGGACTGAGCTGTCAGCCGCCGCAGATGCCACACATTTCCCGTCAGGCGAGAATGCCACAGACCACACATGACTTGTATGTGCCTTGAGCACACGCTCTGTCTCCCCCGAAGCTACATGCCAAACACGGACTGACTGATCCCATGACCCAGACATGATGCGTGTACCATCGGGAGAGAATGCAACAGAGGTCACCCAATTTGAATGTCCCTCTAATATGCGCTCTAATTTCCAGCTATCCGTATTCCAAATACGGACTGACTTGTCATAGGAACCAGACACTATACGCATCCCATCACGTGAGAATGCAACTGAGCTCACAAAACTTGAATGTCCCTTGAGTATATGCTCTACTGTCCCGGTTGTGACATCCCAAATGCAAACAGTGGTGTTACCCAACCCAGACACAACATGTTTTCCATCGGGTGAGAACACAACGCACAGCACCGGCGAATCAAGTTCTTGTATGCGCTTCGTCTCTCCTCTGGTAACGTCCCACACCCGAGCAGTGGTGTCATCAGAGCAAGACACAACACTTTTTCCATCAGGTGAGAAGGCAGCCATCCGGACCTGGTTTGAATGTCCCTGGAGATTATGCCCCACCTCCCCCGTTCTTGCATTCCAAATTCGAATCAAGCTGTCCCATGAGCCAGATAGGATTTGTGTCCCATCAGTTGAGAAGGCAACGGACGACACTCCATTTGGATGCCCCACCAGTATGCGCTCAATCTCCCCCGTAGTAGCATTCCAGATGCGAACTGCAGAGTCGTCACACCCAGACACAACACGTGTCCCGTCAGGCGAGAATCCAACGGAGGACACATACGATGAAGGGTGTGACATGACATGCTCGAATGATCCCCATGACTCAGCCATGCCCACCACTACTCTAGGTAAGTTAGCAAACAATGTCGGATAGTGATGTCTTATCAGTGTTCGTTTAGGGATCCATGCGAGGGCCGAGCCATACGTGTTCAGGCAGTCATGTGACATGGTCTCAAACGCCATCTGCAGGTAGCGACGAGCATCCTCGAGTAGCAACCGGTGACGGAAATCAATCTTGGAGTATTTCTGGAAAAACGATGAGCTAAACTCCTCTACCATGTTGATTACTAACCGAGTTGGCTTCTTTTGCCATGCTAAGAGACCTCAGCCCATATCCAAGCTCTCCAAGTGTACTCAGGCACTCAAGCCAGTGCAATAAGTGTATTTTGGCGAATGTCCCAAGTTCTCTGAGCATCGGTAGAATGTCTGTAGATGGAGATGCAAGAGCCTCTACAAGATGGGAGGCCCAGTACAAGCATGAGTATCTGAGAGTCTCAGGAATAACGCTAGGATCCGGGATTTCATGGTCTAGTCCCACTATACCACGATCGGGTAAATTGCGGATGTTATGCCGGAGAGACGTATTCAACCTCTGGAGACATTTGAAGGCCAATTTGTGGTGGGTATCTGAAGTATCAATGCTGTGTCTATAGCAACGTTTCGGATTGACGATGAACTCCCCAAACGAGGCGTGAAAGATGGTGATCGGACTACTGTCGGTGATGTGAATCACAGATTGTAATGGCAACAAGGCAAATTGAGTGTCGCGTGTTTCTAGATCCAGTAGCGATGCGATGTGGTCCATGGACAGTGGAGTTTGAAGGCAGATCACCGCAGCCAGTACATCATGTCCGTTGAGGCTTCCGCTCTCGGCTGGTTGGGGAAAGGCCAAGTCTACAATGTGTTGGTAGAGCCTGTCAATCGGCTCTGTATGGGGCGGCAACAAGAGAGGAGAACCGAGTCGGGTGATCTCTGTCAACCGAGACCTGTTATCTTTATTTTTCGCACCGATATAACGAACGGCCGTGGCAGCATAAATGAACAGGTCCACGCACAGATCGAGAAGAATTCCAAACTGATCGGCAGGAGGCCACGAAGGCAAGCCCGACGAGAATTTATCCAATGTGGCAATTTCATCCAACGAATTTTGGAGGTATGTGCGAATATCATTTCGTACTGCATCCTTTGTGGCTTCCTGGAGGGAGGTTTCAACCATGACCGCGATATCCAGCGAATCAAGAGGACGGGTCCTAAAAACCCTTTCAATCCAACTCTCGGGTCTGCTTGTAATGAACACTTTGAGCGGTATGTTGGTCATGCCATCAAGGATAGCCTTGATCAACATTTCTACTATCCCCGATGCGGAGCATTCTTCCAAGGCCTCTATAACGATAATGTAATAAACTCCTTGTTCGGTTTCAGTAGCGGTCTTGATGGGATTGACAACCAGGGAGAGGAATTGCTCAGATAGATCATTGAGGTCAGCCACATTACACTTCCTCTTCAGAACCTCTTCTATGGCGGAATGTAATTTTGCATTTGATTGAGCAAGCTGGCTGGCGATTGTAGGGATGATGCGACGTGCATCTGTCAATCCTGAGCGAGAGCAGAAGAAGCTGCCCCCAAGCTTGTTTCGCCCATCTAGACGTTTGCAGAGGCTGTGGGCGATAGTTGTTTTCCCTGTACCGAGCTGGCCGTTGAGCCAATATACGTTTGGAGTTGAAGGATCATCCGCCCAGGCTTCTATCTCGGCCAATATCTGCACACGGGTGTCTTTCATGCATCCGCGCGGTAGGTCACCTTCAGCGCCGTACCGCGTGTCATAGGATGCATGATGGGCGGGTTTGAGTAACGCTAACGGATCCTGCGAGACATCTGCATTGTCTTGAGTATGGAAGCAATGTCATCAAGCGGGGTCGCACTTACTGACGGTATTCTGGTTGACGGTATTCTGGTTGACGGTATTTTGGTTGACGGTACCTTGAAAAACCACACCACCCTGCGTAGCTGCAACAGAAATACGATCAGTGATTGCTTCCCACATATATTGGATTCATCGTGAAGAATCTTACTGAAGGTGTTCTCAGCAAAGGTAAATTCGATTCTAGGGGATGACATCGATTATCGGTTCAAGTGGAAAAGTCCCTGCTTGGAACTGAGGTCGACTACGTGAGGTAGGTCGAAATACAACAGTGTGTGACGTGACAAGCACCGCGTGCGAAGACGATGCCAGCGCCAGAACCTTATTGCCTAGCAACAGTACACCTTTTGCTTTCGGGGCAACCCACTTGTGGTTATTATTCGAGTAACCCAAAAGCCTATTTCCATGTGTCTTTTATGCACATGTGACTTTTCAACCAACTATTTGCGCTTGACCGCGATCACAACCAGGGGACACAGCCGCAATAAATATATACCAGACTCATCCCTAACAAGTGGGACAGAATGTGAGAAGAAACGGTCCCACTGATTCACACATATAATTGGTCATAATACACATGCTTTTCATGGAGAAGGTCCAGGGAAAGAAAGCAGTCATCCAATGTTGGGCAGCAGCAGGAAACTTTTGTTGATATGGCATGGAGATGGGTGCTGCTAGGAAGGATAACTAGAAAGGCTGAGTTGGGGATAGTAGCCAAGGCAAACCTGATCACACATTGTCATGTGAATCTCTTTGTAAATTGACCATGGATGAGGTGCACACTCTCCCATGAGGACACCTGCCAAATTGGCTTGGGGGTGTCAAGTACATGTACCGAACATTGGTTCACTTGGTAGTACCAACTGAACAATCAGTCTAATTCCACATGCAAGTGACCAAGTCATATACAAGTCACTTGGTATGGCTTGGCACATTCATCATCCACATCTCCCATCCTATCCATCATCCACTCTTCCCTCCTTTATTATCCATTATTCCCACCCGTTCAGTCTAATTCCACATGCAAGTGACCAAGTCATATACAAGTCACTTGGTATGGCTCGGCACATTCATCATCCACATCTCCCATCCTATCCATCATCCACTCTTCCCTCCTTTATTATCCATTATTCCCACCTGTTTATTCTTGTATTCTTGGCCCATTTTACCTTGGGACATTTCCTATTGTTTTATCCTTGGTCATGGCCATATTGTTTTATATTTGGTTGCCTTCTATTGTCTTATTCTCTTTCACACTCTGTGAAAGGCAACAAATTCCCACAGTGATGTGCTCTTCCAACTGGGCCAAAAGGCCACTATGCCAGGTTATCTGGCATTAGTCTGTGGGCACTATTTAAACAGCAACTTGTTACATGTATTCACCAACCGTTGCAATGGTATGTAACGCACTCTTATTATCTTATGCCCAGCCATCTTTCATTGTCTATTTTCATTTGCATTCCATTGTTCTATTCTTGAACATGTTGGACAATACCTCCACATGCTCTTCATACCTTATTGTTTTCTCCATGTCTTATGCCACCCTGATTCCACATCTTGCTTCTTAACCTATATAAGTAGTACATGGATGTAGATAATTCTCCATTCTGAATATCAACTTGGTTTATGCCTTCTAGTCTTCCCTCCTCTCATCTGAAGTCCCCTACTTGGGCTAATACTCTCAGCACTCTCCCAGGTATCTCTTCTGCCTGAAATCAGTGATACGCATGGAAAGTAGGGTGAAACGCACGAGTATGTTGAAGCCAAGCCACCCCAATCGGTCTGCAGGACTTGGCCAATTCCCACCAGCATTGTGAAGTCAGTACTATTGCAATAGTACTTGGCCCATGCATCATCAGCATTCTCGGTGCCTGACAGGGGGGCATGCTTGGTGAGCAGGTGGAAGTCCAGAGTTGGCTGTGGTAGGCTCCTGTGAATGCCTTGTTACCCTCTTGGTCCCATGCAACTATGCTGCCTTGTACCATTCCTTAGGATCATCAAAATTCATAGTGATTAGCATGGGTAACCCCTGGGTATATTGGACTGGACAATGCCAGCAATGTCCAAAGTCTACGAAATGAGTCACGTGCATCCTTAGAGTATATATAGTTTCCATACCTCCAAATTTCCCCTTGCATCCTTCTCACCTAACTCACGCTCGATAGGTACTTGATTCCCATTGCTATAGTACGTGTCCTTCTCACCTAACTCACGCTCAATAGCTGTAAAGGCTTCGAGCCTCCACTTTTTTGTCACAGGCCTTTGCAAGTGCCAAGGTGGCACTCCGAAGTGGCAATGCCTTTCGCCACGCAGTTCCATCATTTGAAATTGACAACTCATCAATGATGGCACCTGCTGGCCCCGATGGGCCAACCTCTCGCTCGAGAGAGAAGCAACCTAGCTGGCCTCCTGCTGATACTGTGGTCTCTCCATTGCCTCAGGAACAGGGATCTGGGCCTTTCCCACCGTTCGCACCAACCCCAACTAATGACCAGCATATCACCTCACTTGAGAATTCCCTTGCACAGCTGCTCTCCATCATGCAGCAAGTACAGCAGGCCCAGCTGTCATCGCAACCCCCATCTCCACCCCATCAGGGACAAGCATTGACACAACCACTGACACCACCCCCCCAGCAGCTTCCCCTGCCATCAACCAGTACAATCGCTCAACCTCCGCCCAATCCAATCCCAGGGCTCCCGTTTGTGCCCCTAATTTCTTTAAACCCTGCCTCAGGTATGTCCCTGGATCGCTCTTTTCCCCACATTGAGCCTGCGCTGCAGCTGGCAATTGCAAAGAATGAGTTCCGCCCCAGCCACCTATATAAATTGGACACCACAGTAAAGGAATGACCAAAACCAAAAAATTTCGAGATTTCCGATGACGGTCAATTCACCCAGCATGAGCGTGAGGCCTCCCCGAAGGATTATCCCTCCTTCCATGCTCTTTATGAGCCACTCGTCTTCTACTTCGAAATCCTTCAATATTTTATAATTTCATCTGAGAATCTTCCTGCCATTCACCAGGTCATACTTGGCTGCTCGGAATACCTTCGTATCCTTTATCAAATCTATTCACGCTACGAGTGGTCTGCAGTCTTGCAGTATCACTTCATGTTTCATAATTGTTGTCTTGCGGAGATGCGAGAAGGGGACTACTCTGGATGGCGTACAATGGATCCCAAACTGGCATCCCTCTACCTCTATGGGAACCCAAAGAATTCACTGGGTAAAAGTATTACAAACTTGGGGCCATCATCGTCAAATGCGAAGCAAACTTGCTTCGCATTCCAATCAGGCAAATGTAATACCCCCTGCAGTCATGGTCGCATCCACAAATGCAAGAATTGTGGGAGCACTGAACATGGACGATCATCTTGCACCGAGAAGGCAAAAGTGCCATCTTAGGACACTGGCAGGATGAGCAAGCTATCATCATTCGTGTCTACCACTCGTCCTTGCCTACAAGACACCCATACCCAGTCCCATCCCAGTCCTAGCTCTCTAATCCCTGTCCCCAATCTATTGCCCTATTCCGAGTTATTCCCTCCTGGTCCTCCTCCTCCTCCTGGTCCTAATAGTGACCCTCGCTGGAATGCTGTCACTGCTTCGACAGTGGACCTCCCTCGCATGACATGTACCCTAGTTAAAGATGCATGGCAATTCTATCTCGCCGAGTACCCTGATCGTTGCTTTGTCAATTCCTTACTGCACATAATGGAGTACGGTACAAACATTGGTTTTTCTGGCACGCGTTGTGAGCAGAACTGTTGCAACCTTAAAAGTGCCATTGCCTTTCCCGACTCGGTGTCAAATGCGATAAACACTCTTACTACTAGTAACCATGCTGCTGGGTCCTTTCCAGCCCCCACCCCTCTTGAATTTTCGATGTTCCCCCCTTGGCTCCATATCACATCCCAGAAAACCGTGGAAGCGTCGGCTTATCCACCATCTCTCTTGGCCACATGTCTCTTCAGTCAACGATGGCATCCCTGATGCCAAGGGTCACATCCACTACAAAGCCTTCAGTCAGGCTGTGTCAACTATCGCTGCCTTGGAGAGAGGCACACTATTGGCAAAGCTCGACCTTAAGGAGGCCTTCCACCATATCCCTGTTCACCCAGCTGACTGGCAGCTCTTGGGCTTTCATTGGCGAGAGTCCTTCTACTATAGCACTGTGCTATCATTCGGGCTCAAATCTGTGCTGTATATTTTTAACCTCTTCGCAGAAGCACTTCACTGGATTATCCAGAGCCATATTCCTGGCCATATTAAACACTACCTGGACGACTTTCTGCCAATATTCACACCCTCTACCTCACATGCATTAGCAAATAGTGCTACTGATTGGATTCAGGCGCTGGGTAGCCAGCTAGGCCTATGCTTCCAAGATGAGAAAACTATCCGCCCCTCAACTCAGGTAGAGTTCCTCAGGCTTGAGTTGGATACCATGGCTATGCAGGCTCGGCTCCCTGACAAGAAACTTTACTACCTCCATGACCTTCTCCTCAAGTGATTGCCCCACCACCGCTGTTCCCTGCATGAATTGCAACAGCTGATAGGCTTCCTACAGTTCTGTTCTCAGGTAGTTCCTCATTCTCGGGCATTCCTCCGCCGTCTCATCAACTTCTCAATGGAATTCGCATCCCAGCATTCTGTTCGCTACCTGCCAGCTTACGCACACGCCGAAATTCACTGGTGGCACACATATGCCCTGAAATGGAATGGTATACACCTTATTGCCCGATCCTGTGAGACAGTCCACGTCTATACCGATGCCAGTGGAAAGAAAGGAATCGGTAGGATATTTGAGAATGAATGGTTCGCTGCCCAGATACCAAGGCGCTTTTGCAAACGAGACATATAATTTAAAGAAATCTATGCTGTTCTTCAAGCAATCCTTTGCTGGGGCCACCATTGGAAGCACAAACATGTTATTTTTCATGTGGACAACCAGGTTGATGTCTGGGCAATCAAGAATGACACAAACCGATCCTTTCATGTAATGACAAACTTGCAGATGATTGTCATGCTAGCAGTGCAGCTCGAGTTTTCTTATGCCTCTTCTTGGCTTTCTTCATCTGACAATTCTCTTGCTGACTTTGCTTCTCGCTTTATGTATATGCAACTATTTGTCCATGCCCCCTACTTGAACCTCCTACCTACCTCGCCCCACCCCCTGACCATTGGTATCAAACGCACTCTCACATCTCATGACTCGCCGCATTTTGGCTGTGGCATGGCCTCGCTTCCAGCACCTGGTCTTCCTACAGCACCGGTCAGCGGTCCTTTTTCGAGTTCATTATCAGCCGTCCAGACCTGTGTCACCCCTCCGGATTCTTCCTTCCCGCAACCAAAATCGCCCTCCTTGAATGGGTTGCCTTCCTTGGGTCTCGCTCCCTCTAACCCAAAACAATCAAAGCATATATCACACATGTCTGCTCCACACACATCAACAATGACTTGCCCTTCAAGGCATGTGAGTCCCCATTGCTCCAGCGAATGGTACGTGGCATTAAAAGATACATGGGTGAAAAAGACAGGAGGCCAAAAATGCCAGTTACCTTCGATATCCTTCGCCGGATCATCTCCCTCCATCCATCCCCGGTGCCTCTACATTCCCTGTCACTAGCCTTAAAAACCTCTACATCCGCGACCCACATCCATCTGAATCACCCCTGTTCCTGGGGCAGAATGGTGCACCGCTCCTCCGTGCAGACCTTCTCAGGCGACTTCGCGATGATCTCGCTTGGATTGGACTCAACCCAAGCACATTTGCCGGTCACAGTTTTAGAAGGGGCGGTGCCTCCTCCGCGGCCGCAGTGGGTTTGAATGAATTTGAGCTACAACAATTAGGGCGCTGGCGCAGCGATGCTTACAAGCTCTACATTGACCCTAACAAAGACCACCTACTCTCCCTTTCAGCACGCCTGCATTGGGCCGTTCCCAATGCTCAGCCTCCCGAGCCTCCATCTCTCCACCTCGCTCCTCAGTTGGCTTGAGCCCGGCCCACTTTTGGGTTGCACAAAAGAGCGCCGGCATCACAATTGTATTGTCTACCCATCCGCTACGATCGAGTAAGCATAGATGGACTGGACAATGCCAGCAATGTCCAAAGTCTACGAAACGAGTCACGTGCATCCTTAGAGTATATATAGTTTCCATACC
>QLPI01004724.1:0-14099 GCA_003314275.1 Chroogomphus rutilus | reverse complement strand
TTGCTTTTTTCTTCGTTGGTTTCTGCCATACGTGTGGTGCCGCCGGGCTCTGTTATCCGCAATGTAGGGATTCGTGATCTGCCGCCATCTGAGGCTGGGTTGGACAGATTGCTAGGGCTTTGGCTGGGCTCTGCTGGGGTTTTGGCTGGGCTCTGCTGGGCTGGCTGGATGCTTTCACCTGGAGGGCAGGGGGCTGCTCATATATACTAATTCTAAGCTGATTATGTAACTCCCTGATAAGGCAAGACTTTCCTGAAATTAGTGGAAGGGTGTGGAAAGGAATGGAAATTCCTAGAAGCCTGTGGAAGTCACAGTGTCACCCTGTAGTCACTAGTGATAAAGAAATAAGCAATATTCCCATAGCTGGTAGTCTCATGATTGGTCAAGTCACGAAATATTAATAATATGTAAGCCATACTTCTGGGCTGTCCTTGTGTAATATTCATTACATATACCCAGGAATTTGTTGTACATTGTATACTTGAGAACTTGAACCAGGAGTTTGGTGCCATTTTCTGTATATAAGATTTTGGTACCTGGCTGTGGTTCCTTGTGGGTCCAAGTAGAGATAGGTGAAAATGTAAGTGTTTTTGGAGGTTTTCCTTGGCCTGGAGTGCTTGATGATTTAAGAGTGAATTACCCCCAAGTAATTAACTCTTGAATGAGCAGCTAAAATATTATAACATTTTTTGTAGTCCAGATCAGATAAGACTGATTTAAAGTAGATTTTTCTTTTGAGGAGAGGTTTGGACTCCAGAGAACTAAACCATCTGAAGAATGACTAGACTTTAAGGGAGCATTGTCTGTTATGATAGGATTTTAGAATGATTTTTAGATCAAAAGATTGTGGGGAAAACTGAGTGCATGAGTGGAAAGGATAAAGCTTATTTTTATTCTTACAGTTATTGACCGCTATTATACATGAGAAGACGCGAATATAAGGGAAAAGTTTTCATGCGTGTGAGCGTCATACATGACGCGCGAGTGACAACCAATGAGAACGCGTGAGTCACGCGCATGAGTAACGAGAGTCACGCGTGTATGTGACAATAGTCACCCGTGTATGTGACAATAGTCACACATGTGACAAGTGAACGCGCGCGCACAATGAAAGTACGCGGTAATAAAAGTAAAATGGGAAAATTAAAGAAAATTAATCACCAAATATTTCCAACATTGTCAAGCTTTGGAAATGCCAAAGATATGGATGGGTAATGGCCAATTGCAGGCTGGAAGTAGTGGCTTTGGCTTCAACGTACTCATGCAATGCACCCTACTTGCCATGCGTGCCACCAATTTGGGACACAGGAGGTACTCGGGGGGTGCCAAAGTGCAAGCCCAAGTAGAGGACTTTACAGAGGGAAGAGGAGACAAGGGGCCTAAGCCTAGTCGATACCCAGAATGAGGAAGTATGTACATGCATGTCCTACTTACTGTATATAGGTTTAAGAAGCGACATGTAGAATAAGGAATGTGGGACAATAAGGTATGCAGAGCATGTGGGTATTGTCTACAATGAGTAAAATTAGAATGAAAGAATGTAAACGGGGATAGAAAAATAAAAGATAGAATAATAGGAATGTGGCCAAGGATAGCACAATAGGGAGTGCCTGACTATAAAACAATAGGGTTGAGGCCAAGGATAGAACAAGGACAGGATGTCCTGAGGTAAGGTGGGTCGAGGATTAAGGAATGGATGGGGTGAGATTAATGGATGGTGAATGAGGTAAAGCAAATGAGGGATGAGGATGAGGGATGTGGATGGTAGATGTGCCGAGCTGAGACCGGCGTACAAAGTGATTTGCATGTGGTGTAGGCACTTGTATGTGGACATAGGATGACTGTCCAGTTGGCACTGCCAAATTATCGGAATCTTGGTACGTATACTTGACAAGCATCCCCTATTCCCTAACACCACTGCCCACTAATTACAACTATATATGTATGTGTTAAGTACATAACACCGACCCTTGGTTCACTTGGTCATACCAGCTGAACAATCTCTACTGTTTAATCCCACACACCTGTGACAAGTCATTTCTTCACTAGTACATGGTCTTGGCTTGGGATATTCAGTTCATCACTTGGTCCACTTCCCTTCATCCCATCCTCTCTACCTTTGTTTATTATTTTATGCCTGATTGTCAAGTATACGTACTGAGCATCAGTTCACTTGGTAGTGCCAACCGAACGATCAGTCTAATTCCACACACAAGTGACCAAGTCATAAAGTCACTTGGTATGTTGGTCTCAGCTCAGCATATTCTTCATCCACATTCCCCCATCCTATCCATCATCCACTCTTCCCTCATTCATTATCCATTATCCCCACCCTGTCTATCCCTTATTTCTCAGCCCATTTCACTTTGGGACATTTTTCTATTGTTTTATCTTCGGCCATGACCCTATTGTTTTATATTCAGTCATTTTCTATTGTCTTATTCTTGGCCACATTCCTATTATCTTATTTGGCCACATTTCCATTGTTCTATTCTCATTTACATTTCTTTATTCTATTCTTGAACATTGTGGACAGTACCTCCACATGGTCTACATACCTTATTGTTTCTCCATGTCTTGTTCATTGGCAAGACAATGGGATATCAGGATGGATGGGAATTATAGATGAAATGATTATGAAAAAATTAATAGAGTTGGCATATGATTAGATATGGAATCATACATTTTGAATGTTGAGTGCTGGTAAGTGCCAGATGTGGGATAGGCTCAGATGACCATAAAATATTCAGTACTTTCAATACCTGGTTGCTAAACTTATCTTAAATTTTTTTAAATAATAAACTACCTATTTATTGACTATAGATAGTGTATCACTCCACTGAAAAGGTTCCTTCCCATTATGGGAATTCAGGTACTAGGAATATGATCTGGTACACACTTTATTTACTTCCAAATCAGGAAGGAAGATACACAGGGCTCAAATAGAGGTCAGAATAAATATAGACAAATCATAGGAAAATATCAGAAATGATAAATGATAGTGTGCATGCATTAGATGACTATTTGACTACCTATCAATTTAGCTTGACTTGACTTGATGAAAAATGGCTCAGGAGGTACATTTTATGGTCCCTTCCTTATAAATCAATCTAACTCAGTTGCATGACTGTTCCAACCATTTCTGATGACTTTCCAATTGCACTATTGAGAAGATGATCCCCTGCCCATCGATCTGTGATTCTATAGTCATGGGAACCTGAAGTTTCACAATCCCAAAGTTCCACATTCCCACAGTCCTATGATCCTGCTTTCCTGTCAGCAACAACAAGAGCTTAATACTTGGGAGCAGAAGAGGGAAATGAGCAATGATTAGGGAATAGCACGGGTTTGGCCAACCCGCACGGGTCACCGGGTCGGGTGCCCTTGGGTACGGGTGCGGGTCAAGCCCAGAGCACCCGTGACCCGGCCCAACCCGGCGCGTCAACCATGTACGCGTGCATGCACATGCGTATGACACCCAACCGGCCACTCGCTCCTGTCGTACGTGTGCACGTACGACACGCACATGCATACGACACACATGCGCCGCACATGTATACGACATGCACGCGCCGCACGCGCATACGACACGCACGTGCCGCACGCGCATATGACACGCACGCGCCGCACCGTATGACATGCACGCGCCGCACCGTATGACACGCACGCACCGCACCGTATGACACGCACGCACCGCACCGTATGACATGCACGCGCCGCACCGTATGACACACACGTGCCGACACCAACGAGCCGTACGTGCACGTGTACAACGCGTTCGTGTCGGCGCATGCGCATACAACGTGTCCATGTCGGCGCGTTTGAGTCGGCGCGTACTCGTACAGCGCGTTCGTGTCAGCGCGTTCATGTCGGCTCGTTCATGTCGGCATGTTCATGTCAGCGTGTCCGTGTACTGCGCGTTTGTGTTGGCGCGTGCGCGTACAGCGCGTTCGTGTCGGCGCGTACAGCGCGTTTGTGTCGGCGCGTACAGCGCGTTCGTGTCGGCGCATACAGCGCATTCGTGTCGGCGCGTACAGCGCGTTCGTGTCGGCACGAACGTGCCGCAGGCATGCGGGTGCGCCATGCACCCGACACCCGTCGACCCGTGGGAAAAAACCCATGGGTTGACGGGTTCGGGTTTCCCATGGGTCGGGTGCGGGTCACCCACATTTGACCCGTGGGTGACCCGTGCCATTCCCTACACATTACATGCATATGAGTCGAGCATCCTTCTAAACCAAGTCGAGCATACTTCTAAACTGAGTCGAGTCGAGGTGCAAACACATGCATACACACTATTTCACTACATCAAGCCAAGAGATCGCTACCCCAGCCACCTAACCCCAATATCGAGTCAAGACCAGTTAGACACCAAATCCAGACCTTTACATATGGGCTAGACACCAGATGCTGTATTTCTTTTTCCACTTCCTTTTTTCCACACATCCCCAATAATTAACCATTTCTCATAACTTGATCATGATGAACTATTTTCCCAATTTTCATTGCCATTCTACTCCTATGTACCTTGATATAAATAGCTAAGCAAAATGTCCAAGCATATAATGAGCTTTCTCAAGTCTATGTCAAGCTTTGGGTACTGACGGACTTCGGAACTGCTGAGGGGTTGGGCAGACAATGTGTAAGGGCAACCCTCTTACAGCCCCGAGGTATATCTCGGAGGCGAGCTAAGCAGGGGGAATCCAAAGGTTTTAATTATAACTACTTAAATACATATGAGGACCTCACCTAAGCAGGGGGAATCCAAAGAGGAAAGTCTAAGGATCCCACTGCTGGTGAACCCCTTTTATACTCTTTATGTAAGTGGTCTGTGCACTAGCTTACAAATCAATACATCTGAGTCTGTAGAGCCAACTTCCTGGTACTAAGTCCGAGGCTTGGGTATTTACTCCGGGTTCTAGTTACCATGTTTAAGATCTCTCCTATTCCCGTTCGGCGGTCCCTTCGGACTTGGGTATCTTAGCCTCAGAGTAGATTGGAGTTTAAAATAGGACTTCGGAGTTGGATCGGAGTTTAGAGAGGGTCGTCCCCTGACATCACCCCCCCTTCTAGAGTGCTGTGTCCTTGTGGCACGGAATGATAAGGATTCAAAGGCTGTTGTTTGGATCCTCCGAGGTGCTCCCAGATGTTGCAGGTAGAACTCTTGTATTTTAGTGGGTGCATTCATGTCCTCTTCCTTTACCCATGTATTCTCCTCATATCCATATCCCTGCCATTTGACTAAGAAGTAGAGTCCTCCTCGCATTAGGCGACTGTCTAGCACCCTCTCTACTTCGTAATGCTCCTCTCCTTCTACCAACTCTGGCGGTGGTGGTGGTTCGGAGCTCCGACCTGGGATCGGATCCTCCGGGGCTGGAAGGAGTTTGATCACATTGAAGACGGGGTGAAGCCGAGATAAGGATTGCGGAAGTTGGAGTTTGTAGGCATGTTTCCCCACTTTCTGTTGAATGGTATAAGGTCCCAAATATCGGTGGCTCAAATTCTGCGAGGGTCGCTTCGTTCAGATGTCTGAGGCATCTAGGTATACTCGATTGCCTTCTCAGAACTCCGGTGCTGGGGTTCGGCGTCGGTTGTAATATTGTGCTATATCGTCTTTTGCCTTTGCCAGTGCTGACCTTGCCTCTTCTAGTGATTGCTCCATTCGGTCTTTGAACTCATTTACTGTTTCCGTTCGTGATTTCGGCTGTTGCGGTTCAAAGCCCATCCATGGGTGTCGCCCTGTGTCTAACATAAAAGGAGTTTGCTGCATGGCTGAATGTACGTGATTATTGTACTGGAATTCTGCCATCGGTAGGAGTTCGTCCCAATCATCCTGTCGCTCATTGATAAAGACTCAGAGATACTGTTCTAACTCTTGGTTGACACGTTCCATCTGGCCATCTCCTTGTGGATGATAGGCTGTCGTTGCTGCAAGCTTGATTCCCAGTTCACGGGTGAACTCCGAGATGAACTGAGGTCCTCGGTCCGAGACAACTTGCTTTGGAAGTCCATGCAGTTTCCACACGTGTGTTAGATAGAGTCGTGCGGCTCCCAATGCTGTGATGGTGGTGTTTGTGGGGATGAAGTGGGCTCTTTTGCTCACCGAGTCGACCACATTCATGACTGCATCGTGTCCATGGGCATCCAGCAACTCCACTATGAAATCCACGCTGATAGTGTCCCACCGAGTTTCAGGGATGGGGAGTGGTTCCAGCTCTCCTATCAGGCGTTGTCTCTGGATTTTGGTCCATATGCAAGAGTCGCAAGTTTTTACATACTGTCCTACATATCATGACATCTGGGGCCACCAGTAGTTCCTGGAGATCAGCTCTAGTGTTTTCCATCTACCCACATGTCCGGCTATTCATGTGTCATGGTGCTGAGACACGATGCGTCTCCGAAGGTCCGGATCATTTGGGACATAGATTCTTCCTCGGAACTGTAGGAGACCATCTCGTTCCGTCCATTCGGTGGATCATACGGATTTGTCATGCCCTCGTCGGAGTTCTATGATAGCTTTGGCAATTGGATCTTCCATGTCCAAGGTCCAAAGCTTCGATCGTATATCCAGCAGAATATCCTTTTCTTCTCCGATTGCCACAACATCCTCTAGGGCTCAGATTGTGAACAGTTCCGGTCGGAGGAGGATCACATCCTCGTTATCCTCTGATCCTGACCCGTGGTCTGATCTTCTGGAGAGTGCATCTGCCTTGCCCATACTTTTTCCTGGTCGGTGATGGAGTGTAAAGTCAAAACGAGACAGGAAGAGGGACCATTGAGCTTGTCTTCGGTTCAGCTTTTTTGAAGTTTGGAAGTATTCCAGATTTTTGTGGTCTGTCCAGACCTCAAACCAGAGTTGCGTGCCCTCCGCCATTCCTCCAAAGCTCGGATGATGGCCAACATTTCTTTGTCATGGATTTCATAGTTCCTTTCTACCAGACTCAGGCTTTTGGAGAAGAAGGTGATTGGGTGCCACATTCCATCTTCTGATGATTGTTGCAAGATGGTGGCTCCTGTGGCAAAGTCCGAGGCATCTGCTTCTACTCTGTATGCCCGGGAGTCATCTGGGAACGTCAGTATTGGTGCCGAGGTGATAAGTTCCTTAATCTTTTGGAGTGCCGTCTCCTCTTCCCCTCCCCACCTCCACAGTTCCCCTTTCTTTGTGAGATTGAAGAGTGGCCGAGCATGAAGGGAGAAGTCCTTGATGAAGCATCAGTAGAAGTTGGCAAATCCGAGGAACAACTGGACTTCCTTTCGATTCTTTGGAGTTGGCCACTCCGTTACCCCTCAGACCTTGACAGGGTCCATTTCTACCTTTCCTTCTGAGATGATGAGCCCCAAATACTCGATCCGTGTTCTTTTGAATTCGCACTTTTCCTTCCGAAGATAGAGTTTCTGTTCTCAGAGTTATTCCAACACCTGTCATGTGATTTTTCTGTGTTTGGTCAGGGTCCAAGAATAGATGAGGATGTCGTCGATGTATACACAGACGAGTCCTGCTAAGATGAGGTCTTGAAAAATATCGTTCATCATTGTTTGAAAAGTGGCCGGACTGTTGGTAAGTCCGAAGAACATCACCAGTGGTTCAAACAGTCCTCGGTTTGTCCGAAAGGCAGCCTTCCACTCGTCTCCCTCCTTGATTCGGACATTGTTATATCCCCATCGGACATCTAGCTTTGTGAAGTACTTAGCTCCTTTGAGCTGATTGACCAGCTCTGGAATGAGGGGGAGTGGGTACCAATTTTTCACTGTCATCGCGTTCAATTTTCGGTAGTCTTGGATGAGCCGGAGGGATCCTTCTTTTTTCTTGATGAAGAAGACCGGGGATGCCATCGGTGATTTGGAAGGTTGGATGCGCCCAGTTCGAAGGTTCTCCTGAATGAAGGTGTCTAGTTCAGTTTGTTCTAACGGGGACATGGGGTACACTTTGCAGTTCACTGGACTGGCCCCCAGCTCCAGTTCAATGGCATGATCCCAGATCTTTCGCTCTGTGAGTTCGTCAAAGGATTCTTTGGCGAAGGCAATTTCGAAATCTTTGAGGTACTCTGGGATCTCCACCTCTGTTTGGATATTTTTGTAGTGGGCCTCTGCCAATCTCTGAGAGGTGGTTTGGGCAACTCAGATATCTTCTCCTTCCGACGGGAGCATCACGTACATCACTCTGTCTCCAGGTTCTAGATCATCCAATGGGTCCCCCTCCTCATCACTCCTTTCATCTGTCTCTACACCTTCCTCTTCCGAGTCTCCTTCCTCCAGGAGCTTCAGAAATGGGCCACTTCGACATACTCGGATCTGTTTCCTCAGCTCCTGCTCCTTCTTGTGCTCATCTCATACCTCTGCTTGGCAGGCATGACACTTCTCCAGACATCGGCTCATGCTGACTCTCCGAGTTTGCCAGTCAATCTCAGGGTTGTGCTCTTCCAGCCAGGTGAAGCCCAGGATAAGGTCTTGTTTCCCCAGGTTGGTGACTGCAAAGGTGGTATGCTCCATGTGTCCATCTACTTGGAGGATCACGTCGATGACTTCTCTGATGGCTCCAGCTTCGTTCGGTGATCCATCCACGTTGTAGACCGGGATGGCCCTTTGCAGCTTCTGAGTGGTGAGGCAATGTCGTTCTACATATCCTTGGTCCATGAACTGTCCTGTGGCCCTGCAGTCTACGAGAGCGGGTCCAGACTTGATTTCTGCCGTATCCGTCGTTTGAATTTCTACTTTGATGACCAGAGATTTCGGACTTGGGGTGGTGGCAACCACATATTTTTTTGGAAGTCGTTTCTCCCATTTTCAGAGTTTTTTCTGAGATTGTTTCGGTGGAATCTCTGATGTTTGTGCATCTTTAGATGGTTGTTCTTTGGGGAGGGGACGTGCAGAGATCATGTCGCTCTCCTCTTTCAAACACGAGAATCTATTATGTACAGGCAGCAGGGGCGCACATTCACCCACTGCCGAGTCCAAAATCCTCTCCTTCCTTTTCTTCTTCTGGCCCTTCGACCTCCTCCGAGTTTCTCATTACTTCTGATCTTTCTGCCAGGTTTAGAAGTTCTGGTAGCAACTCCAGTTTTTCTTCTACGCTCATTGTTTGGATATCGAAGGATAATGGGCAGTCCCATACGTAGTGGCTAGGCTTCCTGCACCGGTGACAAACTCCAATGATGGTCTCTTTTGCTCGAGCCCGATCTACCTCCATTGGTATCGGTGTTTCTTTTAGTGTAGTCGGTGAAGGTGCCAGGTTTCGTCTGAAGGGGTCTGGGAAGCACGGGGACAACACGGTCATTCTCGGTGTTCCTGGAGTTGGTTTGGGAGTTACGCCATTGAAGCGGGCAGAAGTCCGGTTTTGGCTGCGATGGGTTTCCAAGAATGTTTTGTTGGCCTCTTGGTCCCAAGCAACTCTTCGTGCTGCCTCGTACCATCCCTCCGGGTTGTCAAAACTCGGTGTCCCGCTTCCCAAGAGGGCGACTTTTGTCTGTATCCCTGGTTCGAGTCCTCGGCGGAACTTGATTACAATCATTTTGTCATCATGGTATTCCGCAAGGTCTATCAGTTCCATGAATCGGTCAATGTATTCTTCTACCGAGTCTCTTCCTTGGTGCCATCCTGTCCCTTCGAGCTTTGTGAGGGCAGAGAGCTGTTTGTTCTTCGGACAGAAGTTTCGTATGAAGTCTGATTCAAAGGCCTTCCAGTCCAAATAGTGGGGATGTCTGTTTCTCTCGTTTCGGAGTATTTTGTTCGTGAATCGGGCCACTCTATCAGATTTAAAGTAAGAGAGGGCCCAGTGTTAGGGAATGGCACGGGTCACCCATGGGTCAAATGTGGGTGACCCGCATGCGCCAACACGAACGCGTTGTACACGTGCATGTACGGCTCGTTGGTGTCGGCGCATGCGTGTCATACGTGTGCGGCGCGTGTGTGTCGTATGCGCGTGTGGCGCGAGCATGTCGTATGCATGTGCGGCGCGTGCATGTCGTATGTGTGTGCAGCGCGTGCGTGTCGTATGCGCACACGTACGACAGGAGTGAGTGCCCGGTTGGGTGTTGTATGCGTGCGCATGCACGCGTACATGGTTGACGCGCCGGGTTGGGCCGGGTCACGGGTGTCCTCAGCTTGACCCACACCCGCACCCAAGGGCACCCGACCCAGTGACCCGTGCGGGTTGGCCAAACCCATGCTATTCCCTACCCAGTGTATCTGAGCTTGACTGTTAGGGAACTGGTCTCCGCATATCACGAAGTAGATGTTACAGGAGTTGAGGAAAGCTCTCCCTTTGTCTCTATCTCCATCGAAGTCTGTTGGAGAAGCAGGCCAAATTCTGGAGTTGCCTTGTGGGGCAGCAACACTCCGAGGGTCCGGAAAGCGTATACTCGGTGTTGGGTCATCTTCTAAGTCTTCGGGGTTGTTTAATTTGGTCATGATTGCCCGAAGGGCTTCGCTTATCGTTGCATTGGTCTCTCGGTTTTCCGCCAATTCTTGTTCTAACCTCTGCAACCGCTCTTCGGCATCCATGCTAGAGGTGAGAATAGTGGGAATACCTGTGGCTTCAGTTATAGAGGAGGGAGAGTCCGGTGTTAGGTATGTCCAGGAGTTGGTACTCTCCGAGTCACTTCGGTTGAGTCCAAAACCACCTATGACTATGCTGCAACATGGCTCTCGGTTGTTAAATCTGTGTGTCGGTGCTTAGCTAGAGACTTCCGAAAGGGTCTCGGGGGGTTCCAAAAGGTTCCCGAAGGGAGAGGTCGTATTCCGAAGGGGGGGGGTGAGGACCGGGATCGGATCGGAATCGGAGTGGTCGGAAGTCGGGAACGCCGGGGGTCTTGGGACGGTTCGTGGTATAGGGTGGTACGAGTGGTTCGAGGTCGTAGGGACTTGGCTTCAACTTATGTGTTGCGCCCTCCTCGATTGTCTGTCCCTAATTTCGGAGAGTCGGAAAGTTTACCGGAAACTAATCGGAAACTATGATGCAAATTAAGTCGATATTTGTACTGGCGAATAGTCCAGTCGACTGGAAGACTATATACATGCGACTATCCTTGTACTATCTTTGCCGGTCATAAAACAAGGAGAAGGAGAGTACAAGGGGTCAATATAAAGGAGAAAACAAGGGAGTGAGGTACGCGATGGTCCTGCACGTCGGTTATCAAGTAACGGAACCTTGACTTCGGAGTCTTCGGAGGTTCGGACTCGTGGGACCTCAGAAAGTATGTCAGACATCCGGAAATTGGTTATTCAGGCTTTGGGCGATCGGAAAGGGTTCCGGAAATGGTGTGGGTGGTTGTGGTGCTTAATGTGGGTTTGTTTGGCAGCATGGGCTATAACATCGGTCCTTATTGGAGAGACTTTCCTGCTGTAAGGGCAACCCTCTTACAGCCCCGAGGTATATCTCGGAGGCGAGCTAAGCAGGGGGAATCCAAAGGTTTTAATTATAACTACTTAAATACATATGGGGACCTCACCTAAGCAGGGGGAATCCAAAGAGGAAAGTCTAAGGATCCCGCTGCTGGTGAACCCCTTTTATACTCTTTATGTAAGTGGTCTGTGCACTAGCTTACAAATCAATACATCTGAGTCTGTAGAGCCAACTTCCCGGTACTAAGTCCGAGGCTTGGGTATTTACTCCAGGTTCTAGTCACCATGTTTAAGATCTCTCCTATTCCCGTTCGGCGGTCCCTTCGGACTTGGGTATCTTAGCCTTGGAGTAGATCGGAGTTTAAAATAGGACTTCGGAGTTGGATCAGAGTTTAGAGAGGGTCGTCCCCTGACACAATGGCCAAGTCCTGCAGGCCAAGAGTAGTGGCATTGGCTTCAACGTACTCGTGCGTTGCGCCCTACTTGCCGTGCGTGCCACCAAATTTGCAACAGACAGATACTCGGGAGGATGCTGGTGATGCCGGCCCAAGTCGAGGACTTAACAGAGGAGAAGAAGGTAGGAGGGCCTAAGCCTAGTCGATACCCAGAATGAGGAAATATATACATGCATGTCCTACTTATATAGGTTAAGAAGCGACATGTGGAACAAGGAATGTGGAACAATAAGGTATGTAGGGCATGTGGTTATTGTCCACAATGAGTATAATTAGAATGAAGGAATGTAAACGAGGATGGGACAATGAAAATAGAATAATAGGAACGTGGCCAAAGGTGGGACAATAGGGAGTGGCCGATTATAAAACAAGGGGGTCGTAGCCGAGGTTAAAACAAGGATAAGATGTCCCAAGGTAGGACGGACCGGGGAACAAGGGGTGGAACGGATAGGATGAGGTGGGTAAGGAATGGGAACAAGGGATGTGCCGAACCGGGGACTGTGTATTAGGCATGTTGCTTGGTCACCGGCTGGGTACTTGGTCGGCACTGCCGAATGTGTCAGGCCTTGGTGCGTGCACTTGACAGTCTACAACCATGTCCTTTAACATATTTAATTCACTCTTTTAATATTCCTTGCACACAATCTTCAAGTGCAACAGGCTTTCATTTACTTGATTTCATAATTCTAACACTTTTAAGGTCAATGTCCTCATTGATGATGTGCATAATGATGGTCCATTGGGTGATCCAAAGTATCAGGTCAGAGGAGTGGGCACTCATTTGGAATAACCACTCACACTCACATCACTTGCTCATTATCCCACCTACCTGTGGTCTCATCTAAAAGAGGTATCAATAAGAAGGTAAATAGCCCTTGCAATTTGTCCTAGCCATTGTGCTGGTATGTATATCAGTTTGCATCATTTTTGCCAGGCGAAGGTAAATGCAGGGATCACAGACCCATTGTCTTCTCATTGTGCCAGTGTGCATGTCAATTTTCCTGGACCAGGATTTCTCTGGAGCTCTCTGCTAGCCTCTACTTTATCATATGGCAACTCTTTTTTGTTCCCTTATTGTGCTAGCATACATGGTGACTTTTAGTCCCTTTCTCATTACACTGGCATATGTGGCAACTGTCTGGTCCTTTTCTCATTGCACCTGTTTTGGAACTACAAAGCTGGTAACCCAAGAGGTGTGACAAAACTTTGGTGTGAAGAAAGCCTAGTCAAGTTCTCTGACAAGATGACAGCAAGCTACTGCCTGTCCGGGTTGATGTCCAAAAAGAATTGTTTAGAGGGGGCCTTGGCAGGTGACTTGTCAAATACATTTAGGAATAATAGTTTATGTTTGTGAACTATTATTCTACCTGTCAAACTTTGGGAATGCTGAGATGTCAGACGGGAAATGGCCAAGTCCTGCAGGCTGGAAGTAGTGGCTTTGGCTTCAACATACTCGTGTGTTGTGCCCTACTCTCCGTGTGTGCCACTGATTTGCAACAGATGGGATACTCGGGAGGATGCCAATGATGCCAGCCCAAGTAGAGGACTTTAACAGAGGAGGAGAAGGTAGAAGGGCCTAAGCCTAGTCTATACCCAGAATGAGGAAGTATGTACATGCATGTCCTACTCATATAGGTTCAAGAGGTGACATGTGGAATAAGGAATGTGGGATAATAAGGTATGCAGAGCATGTGGGAGTATTGTCCACAATGAGTAAAATTAGAATGAAGAAATGTAAATGGGGATAGAACAATAAAACATAGAATGATAGGAATGTGGCCAAGGATAGGACAATAGGGAATGCTCGACTATAAAAAATGGTTGCGGCCGAGGATAAAACAAGGACAAGAGGTCCCAAGGTAAGGCGGGTCGAGGATTAAGGAGCGGATGGGGTGGGATTAACGGGTGGTGATTGAGGTAATGTGAGTGAGAGGTGAGGGCAAGGAATGTGGATGGTGGATGTGCCGAGCTGAGGCCGGCGTACCAAGTGACTTGCATGTGGCATGGACACTTGTATGTAGATGTAGGGTGACTGCTCAGTTGGTACTGCCGATTTACCGAGATCTTGGTACATGTACTTGACACTACCCTTGCCTAGGATGATTTCTACGGATGTTCTATAACATCTAGTTTAGTTCTTTTATGATGTTTTTACATACCTTTTATAATTTAGCCAAGAAACCTTCTACTACACCACGGTTCTGGCACAAGCTGAAATTAAGCTTGCCGAACGGATAGATCTGCAACCTGAATTTAATCTTGGCAAAGATTTTTTCAAGGTTTTTTCAAGGTACTTAGATGTTA
>QLPI01004722.1:0-22760 GCA_003314275.1 Chroogomphus rutilus | reverse complement strand
AAGGGTCACTGGGTCATCACTAGGGAATGGTGCAGGTTACCCACAGGTCAAAAGTGTGACCTTCACCCAACTGGGAAACCTGAACCCATTAACCCATGGGTTTTTTCCCATGGGTTGACAGGTGTTGGGTGCACACTGCACCTGCGTGCATGTGGTGCATGCATGTCATATGCATGTGCATACAGCACATATGGTGCAAACAATGCGTACAACATGTATGGCAAATATGGCATGTGTGGCACATGTGGCACATGCATGTCATATGCACACATGTGACACCATGGGTTGGGATGGGTTGCAGATGCTCTCAGCTTGACCCACACCTGCACCCAAGGAAACCCAACCCAGTGACCCATGTGGGTTGGCCTAACCCATGCCATTCCCTATTCATTACCCAGATGGTGGCAAGGCCTTCTGTGGAGATTCAGAGGATGTCCTGCGATTCTCAAAAATCCATGGTTAAATCTGTATCAATGGTTCAGTGATAAGTATTAACAGGATTATTAATAGATTCTAGTCTAGATGAAAAATCTATGAAGTTTTTTTTCAGGTACCATTTATCTACAAAACAGTACAGGGTCCATGTTGGTCAGGGTTTGCTGATGTGAGGAGCAGAATTTTTGGAAGGTTGGATTGAGCACTGAGTTGGAACTGCAGGCTCAGTGGTACCAAGGATCAGTTGGGGACAGAGATCTGAACAAAGTATCACTCAATGCCCTGTCAATCAATAGATCATATTAGGTCAGTCAATGGTGTCCAAGGATTGCTGAGCAACTAGAGTCTGATGGATTTTCAGAGGTTGGAGTGGTTTCTATAAAACAGGTTGAAGGTTTGACAGTTGTTTTGAGAATGTAAGGGGGACATTGACAACAGTGTGTCGATGATGTTGGAGGTCTGACAAGGTTTGAGGAGTCAGGGTTGGAGGGAGTGGATGTATTGTTTGTTTGTTTTTTGCTCTGCAGTTTGTTGGTTTTTGTCAAGTACATGTACCGAGTACCCATTAACTCAGCAGTGCCAACTGAATGATCAATCCAATTCCATGCACAAGTGACCAAGTGATATACAAGTCACTTGGTATGTCAGTCTTGGCTCAGCACATCCACCATCCACATCTCCTATTCTTATCCATCACCCATTCTTTCCATTCATTATCCATTAATCCCCACCCCTTTTATTCTTTATTTCTTAGCCTGTTCTACCTTGGGACATTTCTTCATTGTTTTATCATTGGCCATGACCCTATTATTCTATAGTCTGTCACCTTCTATTATCTTATTCTTGGCCACACTTCTATTATCTTAATTTCATTATTCTATTTTCATTTATATTCCCTTATTTCATTCTTGATCACTGTGGACAATACTTCCACATGGTCTTCATACCTTATTGTTCTCCATTCCTTATGCCACCCTGACTCCACATCTTGCTTCTTAACCTATATAAGTAGTGCATATACAGTAGGGGTGTTATGGCCCATGCTGCCAATAAACTCACATTAAACCCCACAACCACCCGCACCATTTCTGGGGACCTTTCCGACTGTTCAAAGCCTGAATAACTGCTTTCCAAATCCTGATGTATCAATCCAAGGTTCTGTGTTTCCAAACCTCTGAAGATTCCAAAGCCAAGGTTCTGCTCCTTTGATAAATGACGTGCAGGATCATCACGTACCTCACTCCCTTGTTTTTCGTTCTATATTGCCCCTTGTACTCTCTTCCCCCCCTTGTCTTTATTTGGCAAAAGATAGTACAAGACTAGATACATGTATATAAGTCACCAGTCGACTGGACTATTTGCCAGTACAAATATTGACTTAATTCTGCATTGTAGTTTCCAATTTAGTTCCGGTAAATTTCCCGACTTTCCGAAATTAGAGACAGATGATCGAGGAGGGTGCAACACATAAGTTGAAGCCAAGTCCCTGCAAACTCAAACCACTCAAAACACCCTATACCGTGAACAGTCTCAGACCCCCAGCACTTCCCGTCTTTCCGTCCCCATTCTGATTCCAATTGTGAACCTGACCTTTAGTCCCCCCACCTCTGGAGTATGAACCCCCTCTCAGAAATCATTCGGAACCTCCAAAAACCCTTCCAGAAGCCTCTAACTAAGCACCGACATGCGGATTTAACAGTATATTTGTACTCACACTCCTGATCATCATAAGCATGAGACCTATCACGCGTTCGCAAGCCCTACAGACAATCAACCTGGCATCTGCCCACCGTGCATCCATCCCCCGAGAACTATCTGCCCCCAGACCAAGTTTCCAGATGCCTCAGACCCCAGCACACCCTCTGGAACCTTCATCCAACTCCGGATTCTTGGACACAGATCAAAACCTGCATCCAAATATGACCAACCCATTCCTTGTGAACCACCCCCCGGTGACTCAACAATCTTCGCCCTCAGAGATGCAATCCAGTTCAGGACCATCCTTAGCAGCACCGTCAACCTCATTGGCACCACCCCCTTTCACATCTCCCCCCTACGTACCACTACCTTTTGCACCTCTGCCCATGGCACCACCGCCCGTAGTACCACCACTCATTACACTACCACCTGTCGTACCTCTATCCACTGCACCACCCCCCATCATCCAACCCCATGCCGCACCACCTGCCACAGCACCGCCACCTCCTGCACATCCAGGAGGGGCCCCCACCTTAGGACCCAACATTGTGCCCGATCTCACTCAGGCCCTTGTTATGCTGGCAAGCAACTTAGCCAGCCCTAGAAGATCAGCCCCCCATGCCGCCAAGGTCTAGGATCCGGATACCTTCGATGGATCTGATTCGAGGAAACTACAAGCCTTCTTAGTGCAGTGTAGACTGAACTTCCGTGACTGCCCTGATGCTTTTGATGCCAACAGCGCCAAGGTAACCTACGTACTGTCGTACCTGACCAGTACTGCCCTGGACTGGTTTGAACCAGCCCTCTCCGCCCCCGACGAGCCAGACTGGCTCCATGACTATGAGGAGTTCATGAATGAACTCAAAACCAACTTCAGCCCCCACAACCCGGAAGGTGAGGCTGAAGCAGACCCCGAGAACCTCCACATGTGCGACAATCAGCACATCACGAAATATGTAGTTGAATTCAATCGACTAGCCACCCGCATCCACTGGGACGATGCTGCACTCCATTGCCAATTCTACAACGGACTCCCCAGCAGGATCAAGGATGAGATCTCCAGAGTAGGAAAGCCCCACTCCCTGCTCCAACTCCACCTCCTGTCCCAGTCCATCAATGCCTGCTACTGGGAGCAACGATCAGAAATCACCAGAGAGCCCCCCTCTACCCGGAACTTCAACCACCCCTATGACAGAGGGAGGACCCCCATGACCACATATTCGGCCCCTAACATGGGCAATTAGATGGCCAATTCAGGCCAACCCATGACCCCGTCTAGTGGCAGCAGGACTACCATGGATCTTTTGTCTAAAATCCAAAAAGATGGAAACTTACACCACAAGAACGGCAATGCCACTTCGAACAAAACCTCTGCCTCTTCTGTGGCAGGTTGGGCCACTCAGCCAAGGAATGCCCAAGATCTGCCACCACAGTCACTAAAGGGCATGCAGCCTCCATGACAGAAGAAGTTGAAGAAGAGTCCGAGACATTGGATGCTTCAGAAACTGAGGGATAAGAAGCTAGGCTCCCAACTCTTGCACCAGTTGTTTGCATTGAACACCAACTGTGCCAAAGGAAGTAAAACAAACAATGCATCCAACCTTTTCAGGAATATGACCCCCTGTGACCAATCGTCAAAAAGATTTCGACCCATTTCTTCGGAAACACTCCGACCCTCCAAACTCCAAACTCCAACCCTCCAACCTCCGTCAGAATTCTAGTTGCAAGGACCATACACTCACCCACTATGATCCATCGATGGACAGGGCATTGAGTACTACTCATTTAGATATTCATCTCAACTGATTCTTAGTATCATGGAGCCAGCAGTTTTCACTCAGTGCTCAATCCGACCCTCCAAAAAACTCCCCTCAGGAAGAACCCTGACCATTGCGGAATTCTGTACCATCCCTTAGACAAACGGTACCATGTGTAGATTCTCTTAGACTAGAACCGTTCTTGTTAAAATGTTAATATGAGCTGAACTATTAACATGATTCAACCAAGACTCGAATTGCAGGACATCCCTGAATCCCGACAACACCACTGCTATCCAGGTGACAATCCAGTAAAATGAACACCACGATCACCATAACCACCACGACCTCCATGACCAGCATGACCTTCACAAACACCATGATCACCACGAACACCATGACCACCATGACCCCGACCATGGGAATTAGGCAGACAATGGGACGTCTACCCTAGGAAAGGGGAACATCTGGAAACAACCCCATTGGTT
Source organism: Chroogomphus rutilus (assembly GCA_003314275.1). Taxonomy (NCBI): domain Eukaryota; kingdom Fungi; phylum Basidiomycota; class Agaricomycetes; order Boletales; family Gomphidiaceae; genus Chroogomphus; species Chroogomphus rutilus. The sequence continues at coordinate 18,382 of QLPI01004722.1, read as the reverse complement.
TAGGAATCCTTATTTCAACCAAGATCCAAATGCCACCTAAAACCACACATGAATTCATGACACCAAATCATACAGGAAAAAACAATCTAATCACCACCCCCATCCCGACCAACCAAAAAGCCCTTCCCCAACCCGCCCCAAACCTAATCACCCATTGAAACTGCCCGACCTGCTACCTGAGCGAACAAGCGACCAATCCACGTCATCCAAAAACGAAGCATCAAGCCCCTGATCTTCCTTCAGAAATGACAATAACACATCTGTTAAGTTCCCAATCAACCTCACATCCTCCAAGCAAACCCCGGTAGTTGTCAAACGGGATAAACAACAATCATGTTGTGCGAGGAGATCTGAGAAATGGTGCAGGTCCTCCCGGTACTTATCCAAGCGAATCAGATAAACAAAAATATGCTCGAGTACCTCTGAACCACTCGCCCCCACCCCCAAACTGCCAGAAGTCATGGCTCGCTCCGAATCCCAACAAGGAACAGCCCCAGACATTGACCGCTTTGAAAGATAGCCCGCTACAGAAATTATCAAAAGAGAGAGACCCCAACAAGGGCACCACACACCGTAGTAATCACGGAGCCTGATGGTATGGGCATGAAGAGTGCTCAACTCTTCATCAAGGACATGCAGATACTGTGCCTCACTCAACCCTTCCCCTGAACCATAAAGGGGGATGTGGGAAAAATCCCCGAGATTTTCCATAGGATGGGAATCCGTGTTCTCCATTGAGAAAAGGCCCCTCCCAGTTCTGCGAACACCCCTTTTTATAGGCAACGAACCATCAGCGCTTATCGATCAAAATATCCCAGGAAGCAGTCAAAAGTCTCCCACAGTAATGTCCATCTTAATTACCACCCCAATTAAGCTTAGGACCTCAAGGGCTTGGTCCTAGTGGAGGGATACTGTTATGTCCCATGCTGCCAATAAACTCACATTAAACCCCACAACCACCCACACCATTTCCGGGGACCTTTCCGACTGCTTAAAGCCTGAATAACCGCTTTTCAAATCCTGATATATCAATCCGAGGTTCCATATTTCCAAACCTTTGAAGATTCCAAAGCCAAGGTTCCACTCCTTTGATAAACAATGCACAGGATCATCGTGTACCTCACTCCCTTGTTTTTCATTCTATATTGCCCCTTGTACTCTCTTCCCCCCCTTGTCTTTACTCGGCAAAAGATAGTACAAGACTAGATATATGTATATAAGTCACCAGTCGACTGGACTATTTGCCAGTATGAATATCGACTTAATTCTGCATCGTAGTTTCCAATTCAGTTCTGGTAAACTTCCTGACTTTCCGAAATTAAGGACAGATGATCGAGGAGGGTGCAACACATAAGTTGAAGCCAAGTCCCTGCAACCTCGAACCACTCGAAACACCCTATACCGTGAACGGTCCCAGACCCCCTGGTGCTTTCCGTCTTTCTGTCCCCATTCCGATTCCGATCGTGAACTTGACCTTTAGTCCCCCCACCTCCGGAGTACAAACCCCCTCTCAGAAATCATTTGGAACCTCCAGAAACCCTTCTAGAAGCCTCTAACTAAGTGCCGACACATGGATTTAACAAGGGGACAAAACTGTTCAAGAGTTTTGAACATTTGTGTTGTGCTGTAAATAACAGGAGGATTATATAATCAAATAATATGATGTAATTAGTGAAGACGAGCCACCCCCCACCCTCCAGGCGGAGGAGCCAGCCAGCCCAGCAGAGCCCAGCCAAAGCCAAGCCAAAGCCGAGGCAGGCAAGCCGAGACCTGAGGCAAGCCGAGACCCGAGGCAAGCCGAGACCAAGACCCGAGACCTAAGCAGAGCCCAGCCAAAACTACAATTTTCCAATCCTATGTTCAACACATCTCTATCTATTGGAACCACAAACCTCCACATCATAAATATCTCCATCATCCCCATTTATATTGCAGCACATACACTTGGTATACCAAGTCCTTTCTTGTCCATGTTTGTTCCAGTTCAAAATTTTCTCATTAGCTATGGCATACATGATTGCAGAAAAGGCAGCTGATATAATTCATGTAGCTCATTAAGAGTAACTGTACAATTCCCTACATGTCTGTGGAGGTTGGTAATGAGAGATGTTGGTGACGAAGAATTAAAATCATGTAATTCATTATTTATAATTAATATGATCAGAGGCAATTCTTGAGAAAAGCAATCACCTGCAATCAGTGTTTTTGTCAAACATTCTATGTGCCTATGAGTTCTTGAAAGTATTCTATATGTGCTTCCATTCCCATCCAATTTTATCCATATAGTCATTGAGCTATTAGAGAATGTTTAATGAACCCCATACAAAGGAAAATAAAGTATAAAAAATTCAGTGCATCACACTAAGGATGATGACTAAAGCTCATCAACACCGAATGCCCTCCCCATGCTCCCCAGCTTCACTCGCATCTCCTCCCATTTGGCATGTGGGTCAGACAGTGTGGTGATTGCACCACCAGCTCCTAACATCCACTCTTGCTCCTCAGTTCTACCATGATGGTTGACATCCTTGTGGTTGAACCAAGGATTCACTTTTTGGTGGCTTCGCTCGTTACTGTTGAGGTAGACGCCACTGTCATAGGCATCGTCATAGTGGGGAACATCTATATTCGCATCATCGTACCTGAAGCAACTCCGAAGGATGACTGCCCAATCTCCACCCCCACTGACACACCAATATCCACAGACTCCAGAGTACATGCTGTGTTCCTGGCCTTCGATATCCTACACATCGTTTCTTTGGCGTGCCAGTCATGCTACCTACTTATGGAACATAAAGGTCAAAGCACCCATTGCATTTTGGAGACTCACCAAGTGGTAGGCTCCTCCTCAAAACCTCCCATCCTCCTACATTGGCAGATACCTTGCCAGAACTGTAGAAGCGGGTGCACCCACACCTCCCAGAGTGCTTTCAATGATGTTGTTGACGTATCAGTTGGGCCTACGGGAGTGCATTGAGTGGGGGGAGTCGTACGTACTTAGCTGAAGCTGAAGAGATGAAGGTTGTCTGTAATAGAGTACCGTCAATCTGGCCTAAGATGTAGGGAGAGTAACCAAATATCTGCTTTATGCGCACGATGACCAGCAACCGACTCAAAGCCCCCACAGACAGCAGCATTGGCACATTCCGTTTCTATCAAGGGTTTTCGACATCTCTTCAACCCATAGAAATTCTCCACGAAAGAAGCCCCTAAATCAAGATATGTAAACCGGTAAGTGATGGGGGGTTAGGTTGGTACCTTTGGCTTTTAAGTAATGCCATTCAACAAAAAACATAATCGCGGCATAGAATTCCTTGTGGCTGTTGACAATCCGCAGGAGATACCAGGGGTGTGGTTGTGCAAACACCTATAGGGGGAGGGAGGTGACTTGAGGAACGAACAACTTGGAAGTAGTTTAATAGAACCCACAGCGAAGACATGTTTGAGAGCTGGCTGAAGGAGATCACGCAGTTGTTCTTGAGCAATTAATTCAAAAAGGGATGGTCGGTAGGGATCACCCCCAACGTCATTGAAGAATTAGACCACATTTGCTATCACAGCTACTTTGCGAGGCCTCTTTCTTCTTCTGTATTTGCTAATTTCGAAGTTCCTGTGAATATTCCCTCGACCAGGTATCATGCGTGGTGTCGCCGCATCGTGCATGGTGAGGAGCGGACAATGTGCATGACCGGGGTCTACAAAGTGTAGCGTAGGGAGCATGTGCGTCGAGAAAAAAACGATTGTCTGGACACAACACATGACACAGTGACACCAGTGCACCGCTCGTCCTGACAGCCCCACACGTGGGGGTGTTGGGAGGTGGGGTACATTGGTGTCACTGCGTCGTTCGTGTGGTCAGGAGCATGGCCATGGTGGGAGGAAAGATGTTGGCGTGTGCTGGGTGCAGTGCATGTTTGCGTTGTGCACCCAGCACATGCTGAAATATTTCCTGCATGACGCACGGGGACGTGGAGTGGCCTGGTGTCGCCATGCCCGGGTGTGGTGGGGAAGGAAAGGGAGACGCGAGGGTTGAACCAGTCACATGACCTGGCAGTGCTCGAATTCTGAAATTTGCATCATGGGAAAGGCTTATATAAATGCTGACCAATGCTGACCAAGAAAAGAGGCAGCGGCTTTATACCTTTGATGATAGCCCTGCTTCTGAACTTGTAGTCACAATCAAGATGATTCATAACTCTCAATATTCATTGAGATATTAATTATTTAAAAAAATGAAGCATTTGAATGGTTTTGTCCTTCACATTTTTTAAACAAGAAATGGTATATATCAGTACTTGGTAAAGCCTCCATTTGCTCTCATCACTGCCTGCACCCTTCTAGGCATGCTCTCAATCAACTTCTGACACACCTCTGGCTGTATCTTCTCCCATTCCACTCCAATCCTCTCCCATACCTCATACACTCCACTAGGGGGGTGTTCATAGTCAGAAAGGCACTTTTTGACAATAGTCCAGAGGTGTTCAATGGGGTTTAGGTCAGGGGACTGAGCTGGCCACTTCATGACCTCATAGCCATGGTCAGAAAACCATTCAGTGGCCTTCTTGCACATGTGCTTGGGGTCATTATCCTGTTGAAAAATAATATCAGTAGAATCTTTACTATAATACTCCAGGCTAGCCTGAATCTCATCATCCAAAATCTGTGTTATGGCCCATGCCTAGGGAACAGCACGGGTCACCCATGGGTCAAATGTGGGTGACCCGCACCCAACCCATGAGAAACCAAACCTGTCAACCCATGGGTTTTTTCCCATAGGTTGACGGGTGTTGGGTGCATGCTGCACCCACACACGCTGACACGAATGTGCCATACACACCCACACATGCTGACACGAACACACCATATGCACTCACACACGCTGACATGAATGCACCGTACGCACGTGTGACGTACGACACAAATGCACTGTATGCACACATGACGTGTAACACGAACATGCCGTATGCGCACGTGACGTACGACATGAACGCGCCATATGCGCACATGATATATGACATGAACACGCCGTATGCGCACATGATGTATGACATGAACGCACCATACACGCACGCAATATACAACACAAACACGCCGCACGCATGCGTGTCATATGCATGCGCATATGGCACGTTGGTATCGGCGTGTGCACGGACGGTGCATTGGCATTGGCACATTGGTATTGGCGTGTGCACGGACGGTGCATTGGCATTGGCACATTGGTATCGGCACGTTAGTGTTGGCGCATTGGTATCAGCGTGTGTGTATATGGTGCGTTCGTGTCGGCACGTGCATGTCATACACATGTGCATATGGCATGGTCATGTCGTACATGTGCATGTGCACATGTACATAGTTGAGGGGTGGGTCTGGCTGGGTCACAGGTGCTCTTGGCTTGACCTGCACCCAAACCCAGGGGCACCCGACCCAGTGACCCATGCAGGTTAGCCTAACCTGTGCTATTCCCTACCCATGCCACCAATAAACCCACATTAATCCCCACAACCACCCACACCATTTCTGGGACCTTTCTGACTGTTCAAAGCCTGAACAATCACTTTCCAAATTCCATTGAACCAACCCAAGGTTCCACAATCCCAAACCTCCAAAGATTCCGAGGCCAAGGTTCTGCTCCTTTGATAAACAATGCACAGGATCATCACGTACCTCACTCCTTTGTTCTTCGTTCTGTATTAGCCCCTTGTACTCTTTCCCCCCCTTGTCTTTACTCGGCAAAAGTTAGTACAAGGACTAGATACATGTATATAAGACACCAGTCAACTGGACTATTTGCCAGTATGAATATTGACTTAATTCTACATCATAGTTCCTGATTCAGTTCCAGTAAACTTTCCGACTTTCCGAAATTAGGGACAGATGATCAAGGAGGGTGCAACACATAAGTTGAAGCCAAGTCCCTGCAACCTCAAACCACTCGAACCACATAATACCGAGAACAGTCCTAGGCCCCTGGCACTTCCCATCTTTCCACCCCTTTCCATTTCCATCTGTGAACCTGCAACCTCTAGTCCCACCATCTCCAGAGTACAAACCCCCTCTGGAAACCCTTCCAGAAGTATCTAGCTAAGTGCCAAACATGTGGATTTAACAATCTGCCTGTACAACTCCCCATCCATGCTTCCATCAATTTTGGCAGCATAGCCAGGTCCTTCCCACAATATACAACCCCATACCATTACAGAACCTCCACCAAACTTCAGTGTTCTGTCATGATTTCTCCACTCCTTTCTCTATTACTTGTTATTGGACTCCACTACTCCACCAGACCATATGTATAGTTCTTAGGTAATTAGTTAAAGCTCAGTCTTGAGCTGGTCAATACACCGACAAGTATCATTGCTCATCTCCCTCTTCTGCTCTCCAGTATTGAAGCTCTTGTTGTTGCTGACATTAGCTCAAGACTATTATATCCCTACAACATCCTATCATGGATGTTGATCTCCTACAACAAATTCTCGCAGGCCTGCAGCAAAACAATGCAGACCTGACTGCAATGGTGAACAACCAGACACACTACCTTAACCAACACCTACCGTTACTACAAGCCCAAACACCCCAGCTGACATCTACAACCACCTCCTCTATTCCATCAGCTGGCAAAATCGCAAGACCAGAACCATTTGATGGCTCATCAGAGAAGATTGATATCTTCCTGCGTGAGCTCTACCTGAACTTCGAGGATGATGCATCTTATTTCAAAGTGGACCATATGCGAAAGATCTGCTTTGCCTTGTCCTATATGAAAGTGAAGTTTGCGGCTCAGTGGGCAAGTCATATCACAGGGGAACTGGAAGCAGGAACATGCAGCTACCAGAGTTGGGAGGAATTTTGTACTGAGCTGCTGATAACATTCCATGACCCAAACAAGAAAGAAATGGCTCAACGAAAGCTGGAGCAGCTGAGACAAAGAGGAAGGCCAGCAACAGAGTTCTTTGTGGAGTTTGAGGAACATAGGTCACAGGCAGGGTATAATGATAAAGGATATTTTGCCTTGCTCAAAAGGAACCTATCCCCACAGGTAGTGGAGCGAATTTACACACTGGAGACCATTCCAACAACATATGACAAGTGGAAGTCATATGCCCTCCATTTTGACAGCCAGTTGTGTAAATACCAAGCGACAAAAAGGGGGACTATAGGACCAAGGACATGGCAGACTCCAAGAAATCCACAATCTACTCCAGCTCAGTCACTCGCTCCCCCACCCACTTTGGGACCACAACCCATGGAGATTGATCAGGCTCGAGGGAAGCCAGTGAGGGTGGTGACATGCTTCAACTGCAGAGAGCAGGGACACATAGCATGAAACTGTCCCAAACCTTGAGGTATCCAGAAGGTCAGAGCAACAATGGATGGGTGGACAAAAGAGGAGAAAAAAGAGGTGCTGGACATGTTGAAGAAGGAGGATTTTCAGGAGGGGCAGGAGTGAAAAGGATGTCCTCCTTGCCCTGGATATCTGTAAACTACTTCACCCCACTAGCAGTTGAAGAAAGTGCAGAACTGGAACCTGAAATCATCCCAGAACAACCATTGAAGGTTGAGAAGGAGAAGAAAGAGAAGAGGAAGTGAGAAGAGATGGTGGTGGCAGAAGAGGTGGAGAAACCTAAAGAGGGAACGACAGAGTGGGTGTTGTGGAGGATACACCAAGACAACAAGTCAGGGCAAGAAGTGTTGAGACAGTGGACACACAGCAGAAGGAAAGGAGAAGTGACATCAGAAGTAGTGGAAGCCATACAAGGGATGAGAAGAGAGGAGGGCATAGAAGTGGTCAAGGAGCTTAGGGGAAGGAAACAGTAGATCAGACGAGTCAACCAATCTTTGGTAATGATACCTACTACTGTTGAAACACTGACAGACAAAAGGGGATTCATAATTGAAGTGCTCCTAGACTGTAGGGCAACAGGGTGCTCCATCGATGAAGGCTTTGCAAAAGCCAAGTGTTTGCCAATGGAAAGACTCCCAAGACCACTACCCGTCTACAATGTAGATGGAACCCACAATGAAGGAGGACCAATAACCCATACAGTAACTCTCAGAGTCAGGATAAAGAACCACTCGGAGGTCTTCCCTTTTGCAGTCACCAATACCGGAAAGACAGACCTCATTGTTGGCTTCAACTGGCTTCAGAAGCATAACCCAAGTGTCAACTGGAAGACAGGAGAGATGACATTTGACCGATGTCCCTTGGAATGTGGAATGTCAAGAGCAGGTGTAGAGGAGGATGATCTAGAAGAAGAAGAGGAAGAACTAGAGGAGGGAGACCGTATATTTGTGACCCGGATATATGCAGAGGAGGAGGAGGGGCATGTAGCCAGGACACACTCACAGAAACTGGCAGAGGAGGCACAGAAGGAGAAGAAGAAAAGGATGGTGGAAGAAATGGTGCCATGATATCTTCCATGAATTGATCAATGAAGGATGCATCAGCACCTATATAGATGACATCATGATCTACTTGACAGACTTAGAAGAGCACAGAAGGCCTGTCAAGCGTGTCTTGGCCCTGCTACAAGAACACAATCTATATCTCAAACCAGAGAAATGTGAGTTTGAGAAAGAGAAGGTGGAATATCTGGGGTTGGTGGTGAGCAAAGGAAAGGTGGAGATGGACCCAGTCAAGGTGGAAGGAGTGAGCAGATGGCCAGTTCCTAGGATGAAGAATGAACTGCAGCAATTCTTGGGTTTTGTCAATTTCTATCGTCACTTTATCCAAGGCTTCGCAAGCATTGCCAAACCACTACATGAACTAACAGGGAACAAGCCATGGAACTGGGGACCAGAACAGTTGATAAGCTTCCAACTCCTCAAGGCAGCAGTAATGGCAGCACGAATCCTAGCCTTCCCAACAGATGAGGACCTGTTCTGAGTGGAAGCAGACAGTTCACACTTCGCCAGTGGTGCAATCCTGTCACAAATGCAACAGGGAACCTGGAAACCGGTGGCCTACATGTCCAAAGCACTCAATGATATGATATACATGATAAGGAGATGCTAGCCATCATGCGGGCATTGGCAGAGTGGAGGCACTATCTGCAAGGGACAATGCAGCCATTTGAAATATGGATGGACCACAAGAACCTAGAATACTTCATGACAGCAAGAAAGCTGAACCGCCACCAGGCCAGGTGGTCACTCGAATTGGCAGACTATGATTTTATCCTAAAGCATCGACCAGGTCAACTCAACAAGAAGGCTGACCTCCTCTTAAGATGGGAAGACCATAAACAGGGAGTAGAAGGAGACAACACAGGAGTTACAGTGCTGAAGCAAGAGTGCTTCCAAGCAATAAGGGAAGAGCTCAGAGAAGAGGAGGAAGACTTGATGAAAAGGATCAGAAAGGCAAAGAACATAGAGAGCAAAGTCAAAGAGAGGGTAGAGAGTGGAGAGAAGGATTGGAAGGAAGAAGAGGGGATTATAACATGGGAAGGAAGGATATACATACCAAAGAACAGGAAGCTTTGAGAGGAAATCATCATCTACACCATGACATGCCCACTGCAGGTCACCCTGGGAGGTTCAAGACAACAGAACTCATTCTCAGGAACTACTGGTGGCCAAGGATACATGGAGATGTGAGAATGTATGTGGATGGGTGCAGTAGGTGTCAACAAACAAAGACGTTCCCAGCAAAACCAAGGGGGACTCTAGCTCCAAATGCAATTCCAACAAGGATTTGGCAGTACATATCCGTGGATCTCATTACCCAATTACCACAAAGCCTGGGATATGACGCAATTATGGTAGTGGTGGATAGACTATCCAAACGAATTAGATTGGCACTGACAAATGGAGAGGTTACATCAGAAGGGATTGTAAGGATCTTCAGAGACACGGTGTGGAGAGATTTTAGACTTCCAGAGGTGGTGATCAGTGACAGGGGCTCTCAATTCATCTCAAAGTTCACAAAAGACCTATACCAGCTGCTAGGGATAAAGATGAACCCTTCAACTGCCTATCATCCTCAGACAGATAGACAAACAGAACATATCAACCAAGAGGTGGAGCAATATCTACGACTGTTTGTCAACCATTGGCAGGATGACTGGGTAGAATGGTTGCCATTGGCAGAGTTCAGCTATAATGATAAGATCCAAGTGTCGACAGAGTACTCTCCATTCTACTTAAACTATGGACAACATCCAAGGAAGTCCACAGAGCCACAAAGGGAGATAGAAACAGAGGCGGCAGATATATTTGAGAGAAGGATGAAGAAGATAAGAGAGGAGGCAGCAGCAGCACTAGTAAAGGCAGCATCAGATATGAAGAAGTATTATGACAGAGGAAGGCAAGACATACCACAATATCAAGTAGAGGACAAGGTTTATTTGGAAGGCCTTAATGCCACCACCGACTGACCCTCAAAAAGACTAGAAGACAGATGTTATGGCCCATTCCCAATTGTGGCAAAAGTGGGAGAATGTGCCTATAAACTGCGACTACCCCCCAATTGGAAGAACATCCATCCTGTGTTTAATACTGTCCTTCTACGTCCTGCCCGAACACCCACATCCTCCATACAACAAAAGCCAACACCCCCTCCACCAGTGATGATACCAAAAGGAATAAAGTATGAAGTGGAGGAAGTTCTGGATTCCAGAATGTGCAGAGGAGTGCTGCAATATCTGGTGAAGTGGGTTGGATACCCCAGAGAAGAGAATTCGTAGGTGCCAGAGAAGAACATGAGGAATGCAAGACAGAAAACACAAGAATTCCACAGGCAATTCCCAACTGCACCCAGGCACATAGGCCACATCTTCCACAGACTACCCTTTCACCCATACCAAACCCTGGTGGTGACACAAGGTATGAGTGGCATGCAAAAGGCCATTGAACGCACGGTGGTGATCAGTGTAGCAAGTAGGTGCAACAAGTATACAATAGCAAGTGTGACAGGCGCACGATGCTCTGTGGTGGTGGATGCAGCGAGTCAATGCAACGAGTGCGTGGCAGCAAATCAGCGCAACAAGTACGTGACGGCAAGTGCGACGTGTGCATGACACACTCGGTGGTGGTGGTGGATGTGGCAAGTGAATGCTACAAGTGCGCGACGGCGACAGGCGCGAATGCAGGCAGCGCAACAGGTGCACAGGCACGAGAGCGGCAGATGCAGGTGCATGTAGGGGTGCGGGGGCAGGTGCAGGCATTAGGATGGTGCGAGGGTGGTGGGTGCAGGTGCAGGTGCAGGTGTGAGGGTGGTGCACTGGTATGCGATGGTGGGTGCAACAGCTGGGCGGGTGCAACAGCTGCATAGGCGCGAGGGCGGCGGGTGCATGTGAGGATGGCGCAAGGACGGCGGGTGCATGTGAGGATGGCACAAGGGTGGTGGGTGTGTGTGAGGATGGTGCGAGGGTGGCAGGTGCATGTGAGGATGGCATGAGGGCAGCAGGTGTGTGTGAGGATGGCATGAGGGTGGCGGGTGTGTGTGAGGATGGTGCAAGGGCGGGGCACCGATACGCGATGGTGGGCATGACAGGTGCACAGGCATGAGAGCAGCTGACGCAGGTGTGCATGGGAGTACAGGGGCAGGTGCAGGTGTTAGGAGGGTGGCAGGTGCAGGTGCAGGTGCAGGTGCAAGGGTGGTGCACCGATATGCAATGGCAAATGTGACAGGTGTACAGGCACAAACCCACGCAGGCGCAACAAAAAGGATCGAGTTGCCGTGCACGCTGGCGTGACAACAAAAAAACCTGTAAAAGAAAAAAGAGAAACAAGTTGCCATGCACACCGGCATGACGGAGAAATGACCTGTAATCATTGTGCATGCCGGCGTAACAAGAAAGGGATCCATGGCTAGCAGAGAGCTCCAGAGGGTCTTGGTCCAGGGAGGTTGAACGCACACTGGCATAACAGGAAGACTAACTAACAAGTCTGCGACCCCTGCCTTACCTTCTTCTCACAAAAAGGATGCCCCACCAATCGTGCATGCCAGCACGACGGCTAGGATAAGTGCAGGGGTCGTTTACCTTCTTCTCACCACCTCTGTCAGATGAGACCGTGAGTGGGAGGGATAATGAACGAGCAACATAGGTGCTTATACCAAACAAGCACCAGCCCCTCCAACCCGGTACTTTGGATCACTCAGTAGACAAACAATGATCAATGCATGCATCATCAATGAGGACATTGACCATAAAAGGGGGGGTAATGTCATGATTTCTCCACTCCTTTCTCTATTACTTGTTATTGGACTCCACTACTCCACCAGACCATATGTATAGTTCTTAGGTAATTAGTTAAAGCTCAGTCTTGAGCTGGTCAATACACCGACAAGTATCACTGCTCATTTCCCTCTTCCGCTCTCCAGTATTGAAGCTCTTGTTGTTGCTGACATGTTCCCTCAACTAGCCTATTATTCAAAGGCTCTCCAGCCTTTTTGTACACCCATCTCCTTCCATCTGACCCCAATCGATTGATTTCGGTCTCATCTGACCAGACAACATGCTTCCAGTGCTCTAGAGTCCACTCCAGATGAGCTTCTGCAAACTCCCTCCTTGCCTTCCTATGTTTTGCACTAAGAAGTGGCTTCTTTCTCTTTACAACTGCCTTCATCCCAGCCTTCTTCAGGTTCCTCCTTACAGTCTTGGATGTCACTGGTTCATTGAGAATGTTTTTGAGCACCTGGGTACCCTGGGTTACATTCTCAATCTTCCCTCTTTGTATGAGCAATATGATATGGTAGATGTTGGAGGGGGACATCTTGGATGGGTGACAACCAGTGGCCTTGGGTATATCAGGACAGTGTTTCCTGTGAATGGTAGAGATAGAGCCAACACAGACACCAAGGTAAGAGGAGATGTAGTGGCTAGAATGACCAGTTTTGAGCAATTGGATGATAGAGTCAACTTTAGCAACAGAGAGAGGCTTCATGGTTCTGAACAAGGGATGTTTGGCTTTGTTTGGACAGAAACAAACTATAAAACGGTTCACATGATGTCACATGACAAGTCATGTGATTTCCAGCCCTGTATATACAATTTATTGTATTAATAACTGTGAGCGACAAAACTGTTCAAATGCTTCATTTTTTTAAATTATTAATATCTCGATAAATATTGAGAGTTACATAATCATCTTGATTGTGACCACAAGTTCAGAAGCAGGGCTATCTCCACTAATTACATCATATTATTTGATTATGTAATCCTCCCGTTATTTACAGTACAGCACAAATGTTCAAAACACTTGAACAGTTTTGTCCCCTACTGTATTTAGATAGTTCTGCATTCTGGATATCAACTTGGCATAAGCCCCCTTGTCTTCTCTCCTCCCATTCAATGTCCTTACTTGGGCTAGCACCCTTGGCACCCTTGGCACTCTCCTGGGTACCTCTTCTGTCTGAAATCAGTGGCATGCATGGAAAGTAGGGTGCAACACACCAGTACATTGAAGCCAAGCCACCCCAATTGGTCTCCAGGACTTGACCAAGTCTGGGGCTCACTTGAGCAGAGAACCAGTGGAAAACGGTACTTGAGTGTCTGCAAGGAGCATGTCCGGCAGCTTTCCCAACCGCGAACACTACACTATCAGGGTTTCTTTCGTACATCTTGGCTTCTACATTCATTCAGGATTCTTATGCACTCAAAGTGTCTTAAGTCACCGAGAAATATGGTCACGCAACCTCGCTTGTGCTTCAGCCGATACGGTCTGGGATGGCATGGATAGAGTGACGTGGAAATAAAAATATAATGAAAGGGTTTTGATGTAGGTTACCTGTTATATCTTGAAGACTGCAGTACTCCAAAGAAGTTCTTGAGAATCTAAACGCTAACAAATCCCCAAATAGAAAATGTGGGAGTGACTCGCCCTATCAGGTATCAAACAAAACCATTTTATGAATGCCCTCCATCCAGCCTTCCTTTGGTCGCATTGCCCTGACCACACCAATAGATGGGTGAAAACAAGTGCCGATCTTCCAGCTCTAGACTTTCCACCATTCATGGACATTTGCTGTCTGAGTTACTATCGCAGCATCGCCATACACGCAGTGTGTAACAACAACAACGTGTATTATGCGAGACTGCATGCAGGCCAACCTCGTGTTCGAAGTTATTGTACTTTTGCTGACGTCTAACGAATCTAGAATCAACTTCTCAGGCGTTCTCTTCTGTCGACACATAACTCCGAAAAGGGGCTCGTCTGGCATAAAAGGTCACTGGCAGTTCTATCCACTTCTACAGCCTAAACCTCCATCCTATTGAATTTCCCCACTCAATATCTGTGAATGTGTGTACTCATTCTTCTTTGCTGTCCCTCTACTACAACCATAAGCCCCGAATCTTCAGTCACTGCAGTGGTGGCAGCTACTGCCAGCACCTTGACCATCTGCATTCCATTATGCATTACTCCTTTTTAATATATCCTATACTGATAGATTCATCACTATCACTTCAAGATGCCCAAACACACCACCAAAAGCCAAGGTCAAAAGCGCCACCAGTGGCTTCAACTACCACCTCTGGAAAGTCTGAATGTTTTCAAAATTTCATCTCCAAAATTTAAGGCTCGTATGTTGCAACCACAACTGCCACCAATCATGGATCATCGTGGCGATCCACATCTCCTTCAGGGCCTAGAGCCATTGAGGAAAACACGACCGTGGGGGGAGCCTTACAAGCTCCCCTTGGTACCACAAATAATTAGCCCTACACTGGGTTCAGTGCTCGGAAAGAGCATAAACCCCTCTAGGGCATCATCCAATGGCGACCCAAAGGAAGTCATCATAGACCACCCCGACAGCGTGCCATCAAATCCTGTCGTACCGCATGACGAAGGCATTGGGCAGGCTAGGGATGGGACGAGTGGGAATAGAGAGGAGGTCCCGGAGTGGGGGACCTATAGATTCATGGACATCATCCGGTTCAATGACTTCGACGAGGAGGGAAGAAGAAGAGTCTGGATCTACACTGACCAGACTGTCTCGACAGAAGATAAGGACTCAGCGAAGGGCTATATTTGTCCTTGCCAAGAGTGTTGCGCAGGAGATGTCCATACCTTCGAATACTAGGTTCCATTTGTATAGTTATTTTCTTGAAATGTTGTATCGATGATATAGCATTACTTGCGTATATCTGAAAGAGATCTTCCGGATCAAGCCCGAGATCGATGAGTAAACACTGCTCTATTTGGAACCACAACTGGACACGACGAGTGAAAGTGCGCACATTTCGGGTTTGGAGGAACACAGACATCGATCGTGGCTTGGGAAAAATTGTTAATAGTCTCAAATGGATCTTGGGGTGATGGCGTCTGGTGAAGGATGGTTTTATGGAATGCAGATTTTCAATGCAGGCCAATATACACTTTCCATTTTCATACGCAGTATATATTGGGTGCAGTAGCAAAGTTATTAAAGATGAGTGATATTTCTTATATAGATCGTCTTCTTTGGCCCCCCTGGAGTCGGTGACCTTTATACTATATAAGATGCCGTCTAGGTACTTTCTAGCTAGTTACTAGTTGTCCAGAGAATTTTCTGAGTCTCCCGAAACCTCTTTCCAGGCATCGCGGCTCTGGGAGCAGCTGATGAGACAAACCCCACATGAACACCTGGCAAGTTGTCTTCCCAGCTCACAAACTCAATTGAAGAAGGTGACTGCAATATGGGAGCAAACTTTTTTATTTTTCAAACAAGGGGAATTTGCTCCCAGACACCTCATCATTTTTTGGTCAGGGTATGTAGGTTTTGCGATATTCCTCATGACCACTCAAGCCACTTTCCTTACTCTCTTGTATACTTTAAAAACACTGCCTTATGTCCTGAGATTTATACAGCTCATCTAGGCACAACATGTTAATAACAGCTTAAATATCAATCAATGGTCAATTGAATTAGATCTATATTATACAAGCAGCAGTCTAGGTTCTGTTGGGGAAGTTTGGAGGAATTTTTACACTAGGTGGTTGTAAAATGTCATGTAAAATAGGAGAATAATACAAAGGAACTTATTATGATTTCTATTATATTTATTGATAATGTAAAAGCACCAAAAGTGCTGCCTGTTGTTAAGTCCATGTGTCAGGGGCTTAATATAAACACAATTCCAAAGGTTCCAAAGGAATCCAAGAGGGGGCTGAGTTTTCCATAGTTGGCCAAAGGTCGTAGTTCAGAGGGTCATTACTATAAGGATGGAAGGTGGCAGACAGGTGGTCAATGAAGTGCCAGAGCTTAGGGTGGTGGTCAACTTGCGATGAGGACTAATGGCTAGTCATTGCAGTCATTCACAGTTGGAGGAACTTGGCTTCAACTTATGTGTTGCGCCCTCCTTGATCATCTGTCCCTAATTTCAGAAAGACAGGGAATGTGAGTGCAGACACTAAGTCAGAATTAAGGTGATAACTAAGTCAAAGAATTAAGTTGCAGAATTAAGTCAATATTTGAACTAGCAAACAGTCCAGTGGACTGGAGGTTTATATACATCTGGAGACTATCTTGTATTTCTAATGTCCGGTCAAAGAACAAGGATAAAGGAAACACAAGGGGCTGAATAGAAAACAAAAGAACAAGGGGAATAAGTTACTCAGGAACCCCAGAGGCACTCATGGTGGGAACATGGGAATACAGGATTGTGGGATTGTAGGATCGCAGGATTGTAGGATCATGGAAGGACAGGTGGAAGATCGGTCTCTTAATGGTGTGGCTGGAAAAGCAGCAGAGATAGGTGGATTGGTAGTGTGGTTGCTAGTTAGATTGATCTGGGGCATGGACCATAACACTATCCACCTCCACCCCTTGCCAGTTTGTCAGGCACCATAAATGCCAATAATGTGTGGGCTGAATATCATTGTAATAATACTGACTTCATGATGCTGGCAGGAATTGGCCAAGTTCTACAGACCGATCAGGGTGGCTTGGCTTCAACATACTTGTGTATTGTGCCCTACTTTCTGTGTGTGCCACTGATTTGGAACAGACAAGATACTCAGGAGAGTGCTGAGAGTGTCAGCCCAAGTAGGGGACTTCAGACAGGAGGAGGGAAGATAAGAAGGCATAAACCAAGTTGATATTCAGAATGGAGAACTATCTACATACATGGGCTACTTATATCAGTTAAGAAGCAAGATGTGGAATCAGGGTGGTGTAAGACATGGAGGAAACAATAAGGTATGAAGAGCATGTGGAGGTATTGTCCACAATGATCAAGAATAGAACAATGAAATATGGCTGAAAATTAAATAATAGGAGTGTGGATGAAAATATAACAATAGAAAATGGCTGAGCATAAAACAATAAGGCTGTGACCAAACAATAATTGAATAGAAAATGTTCTGAGGGGAAACAGGAAGTGGAAAGGATCGCGAATAGAAGATTAATCAGGGTAGAGTGGATGGGATAAAGAGAGTGGACCCAAATTATGAACCAAATGTACCAAGCCAAGACCACATACTAGTGAAGAATGACTTGTCACTGGTGTGTGGGATTAAATGGTAGGGGTCATTCAGTCGGTATTACCAAGTGAACCAAGGCTCAGTATCATATACTTGACACAGTTCAAGGACATGCATGATGTACCCTACCAGGAGGGCATCATCTCCCTCATGTATGCAGTGTTGGGCACCTGCCCAGACATCTCCTTTACAATGTCATTCCTACCACAGTTTATGCAGAACCCAGGAAGGTGTCAAGATTCGGTGACGCCGAGATATCGGTTAAGTCCTGCAAACCGTTTCGGAGTGGCTAGGCTTCAACGTGCTCGTGCGTTGCGCCCTGCTGTTCTGTGCATGCCACTAGTTTGGACAGTGAGAGGAGCCTCGAGAGGATGCCGAGGGCGTCGGTTCGAGCAAAGGACTTTCAGGAATAGGAAGCGGACAAAAGGGGTGCGAATCAATCGATATTCTGAGTGAGGAACTATCTACATACATCCCGCTACTTATATAGTTAAGAAGCAAGATGTGGAACAGGGTGGCGTAAGGAATGGAGACAATAAGGTATGAGGTAACCACATGGGGGCATTGTCCACAGTGATCAGAAATAGAATAAGGAATGTAAGCGAAATTAGAATAATGGAGTATGGCTGAGAATAAGATAATGAAATGGTGGGCGAGAATAGAACAATAGAGGATGGCCCAAGATAAAACAATGGCAGTGGCCAGGACAATGAGTGGCCGTCATGTTGTTCGGGGAAACGGGTTAAGGAGTGGATAGGGGGTGAAGGAACAATGAAGAGGGATAGACGAGAGGAGTGGTCCATACGATGTACCAGGTGTACCGAGCCGAGGCCGTGCGGTAGTGCGAGATGATGTGGGTAAGGGCCGGTTGGTCGGTATTTCCGAGTGAGTCGGTGCTCGGTGTTGCGGGCTTGACAGAAGGCCACACTGAGAGGCTGTCAAACATGTCTTTCATTACCTAAAGGGGGACAAAAGATAT
>QLPI01004716.1:0-16059 GCA_003314275.1 Chroogomphus rutilus | reverse complement strand
CGATTTCTTGCTCAAGGGTTAACAAGAGATCATATACCTGTGGAATGAAGCGGAGAGCAGTTGATCTATATGTGATACCTGAGATTTTAGTAAGTTCTCTCACCAGCATGCAATAGCTAGCCACTGCAAATTCTACTTAGTTATGAATTAGCGTCAACATGTGATGAACCGCACCATCAAAATACTGGAAACCGAATGTTGCGTATGAGACCAGAAAGCACCGGCTGAAAATGACACTCACCTTGACCAAACTGGTGGTTTTGGATGCGAGGAGGGAGTCAACAGTCATTAACCACGGACTGACAGACAGGCAATGGTGAATAGTTTCAAGTACACTAGTAGGATAGCTTTAAAGAACAGAGCAAATGAGTCAAAGTCCGGATGTCCACGGACTTTGTCCAACTTGGGCGTGATTTTCAATCCATGCCTAGCGACCGCAGGTGTTTATGGATCGGTATCAAGTGCCAAGGTTGTACAATGGGGAAGAGATTAAGAGATTTGATATTGCCACACGTCGCCATCATGTCCATCCAGTCAACCAAGCCCCCAGCTCACCAGCAGATGATGTACTAAATATATATCTATGTAGCTCCGTTGCGACTCATGGTAGAACTTTTCTCGAATGATCCATCACGGCGATTCGGAAAAGGCGGTCGAGTTTCATCTTTCTGTAACAATAACTATACGACAATATCACTCAGTGTTTGCGCGATGTCAAACCACTCATATTTACCTATACGACAATATCACTGTAGCGTACAGGTAAGCTAAATATAATATGAGAGTCGGATAATGTCTTACCTCAGTGTTTGCACGATGTCAAACCACTGAGGGAGACTTGTACATAGACTGTAACTACTTATAATGTTTGAAGACAATAAATTGTATAAAAATGGAATAATAAAAAATGTCTTGCAGCTGTGCAAGACCTAAAACGGCCAACAATGGCCTTGCTTACTAATCGGGGATTTCGGGCGCGGCGGTTTGTATTTCCAATACTCCCCCTCAAACCGTTGATAGCCCGAGGTCGACGGCGAAATGCTTCACCTTCGCGGACGGCAAGGCCTTAGTCAATGTATCGGCGACCATATCGTCTGTGGGACAGTACACAAATGATCCAGCGTATGAAATGAAAACATACGTCGATATGCTTCGTACGCGCGTGGTACTGATGGTCCTTAGCTAGTGCAATTGCGGATTGGTTGTTGGAAAACAGGGTCGTAGGTGCAAGCTCGACATTGAAGACTTGCTTTATGAGGGAGCAAAGCCAGAGGGCTTCCTTTGCTGCGTGAGTCATGGCAACATATTCACTTTCAGTAATAGACAGTGATATAATGTTTTGTCTTTTAGCACTCCAAGATACTGCCCCTCCATGTTTAATGAACACGTAGCCGGAGATCACGTGATGATCATGGGTCATGCTGCCAATCGCGTCGGCGTATCTGGTCAAGGCTCCATCTCCGTGGCCATACATCAAGCATAGGTGAGAGAGAGAGAGAGGGAGGGAGAGAGAGATTCAATTATAGTGCTCGAAGCACAAGCGCTTATGGTGCACTCTAACTACAAAACAATAGTACTGCGTGAGGGATAGTTATCTACTACACCATGGTTCTGGCACAAGCTGAAATTAAGCTTGCTGAACAGATAGATCTGCGACCTGAATTTAATCTTGGCAAAGATTTTTTCAAGGTTTTTTCAAGGTACTTAGATGTTATTAAATAAGCCTTGATTCATGCCTACCTTGAAAAAACCTTGAGCCATAAGATTAATTTGAGCTTGTCAGGAACCATACGCCGGCATGCCCGACTATTCATTTTAGCCCACTCAGCCCAACTACGCTGTCGCTCACTTATCCAACCATATGCCCTCAGCTCACGGACTATATGCACCTCATATATCCGTCTTGGCATCACATGCTCCTGTCAATTCACTCCACTCATTTACGTCACACTCCATATGCTCACTATTCCATTCCATCTTCATTTACGTTTAATATCCTTTCATTTACATTTTGCTCTGTTTTCATTTATTTGCAATTCTGCTGTCTCTTATATCCAATCTGCTATTACATTCCTTAGGGTAACTCAGTTGGGAATCGGAGTGACACGTCACTCCCCAATGTCATGGAGGAGATCATTATTTGGGGCATAGTATTTCCGTTCTCGCTTTTCATGATCCTCGGCTTTCTCATTCTATTATAGGAATCCATTCAACTCCTAGTAGATTAGAAAGTAGTATAAAGATCTTGTACTTCAGTAGTTCAGTCTTCAGTCAGATAATCAACCTTGATTTCGACTAAGGTTCTTCTGTTCATTTTCTATCTGTCTCGCCTTCATGAAATTGGGGACCATGTGGTCTAGTGGGCGCAATGCATAACGTTGAAGCCAAGCCCCATTCTGAACCTCGCCATTGTCTCGTATTTGGGAGATTAATAATATTATGATTATGTCCTTTTTCTACATCGTAATAGCATTATCTGACTGCCACACTTGATCACACTTCACCTTCGCATATCACAACCATCATGAACACCCGATCCACCACTCGCAATTTACCTTTCATTGTAGAAGTCCCAAGTCAGTTGCAGGGAATTTCCTCACTTTGACGGCTGTCAGAACAACCTTCAATTCGCAAAGCTGGCCCGTGAGGAGGGAACGCTCCTCCTGAACTCAAGGACAATGATGAAGAAAATCCAATTAACGACAACAACAACAACGAGCCAAATCTGAACCCTGTCCAAGTTGCAAATCCAAACCCCACTCATGTTTCTAATCCTAATCTGACTCTTAATTCCTCTTCTAGTTCAGACAAAATTGTCAAGGCACTCATCAATCGATTAGCCCAACAGCCCCCTAGATCCAATCCCAACCCTGGTCATCATGCCAAGGTTCGCGAGCCTGAGGTTTACGATGGTACCAACCAAGCTAAGCTTCACACATTCTTCTTACAATGTGTGCTGAACTTTCGGGACCATCTATCTGCATTCTTGACGGATGCATTGAAGGTCCAATATGCCATCTCATACCTCACAGGCCTCGCACTCTAGTACTTCAAACCCGCAATTCTAGGCGAAATCCAGCCTGAGCCTAGTTGGCTTAAGGTCTGGAAGGACTTTTGTCAAGAGCTGGAGACCAACTTTGGTCCATTCAACAGCACTGCGCAAGCAGAAATTGAGCTCGGCAAGATAGTTATGAAGGACAACCATTGTGCGGCACGATACTTCATTGACTTTGCCAGAGCCTCCACTCGCACTCAGTGGAACGACGCCGCCCTCGCATATGTGGCTTATAAGGGGTTGGCCAGACATATCAAGGACAGCCTTCTTAACTTCCCTCGTTTCAAAACTCTCGCTGAACTCAGACAATATTCACTCGAGATCGACAGCAGATATTGGGAATGCAAGGAGTTCAACAACTTCAGAATGCCTTCAAAACCGAACGGGTCCTCGTCCAGATCCAACTCCAACAACAACAATAACCACCAATCTTCCTCCAACTCCAACAACTTGAACAACAAGAAGAGTAAGAAGGGGGGGAAGCAGAATGGCAACGATAAGTCTTCCAACAATGACAACAACGCCAACGACATTTCATCCAAGCTCGGAAAAGACGGGAAGCTATTGCCTAAAGAACGTCAAAGGTGAATCGATGTGGGACTTTGTCTCATGTGTGCTTCAAAAAATCACATGGTCAAGGACTGCCCCAAATCCAATTCCCAATCCTCATCGACCTCTTCTTCTAACAACAAATCAAACAACTCCAACAACAAGAAAATGACAAAGGCATGCATAACCAAGGCAAGCATGTCCGACACCAATGCCAAAGACAATGTGGCAACAGAGTTGAAAAAATGAGCTGCAACCTCGGAAATGCATGAGCTGAGGATTGCATTAGCCTCTCTCACGTGCTATTCTTGAATGCCCTTTCTCCTATTTCTCGTGTATCTTCTACTTCTGAGACTTCGAAAACTTCGCTCATACTTAATCTGTCTTGTTCTCTTATTTACGAACTTCCTCTTGTTATGCTCTTAGATTGTGGTTCTTCAGACTGCTTTATTGAATCACGAGTTGTGCAAAAATATTCTTTGCCTACTAATTCAGTTCCTGCTATTCCGTTGAAATTATTTGATGGTTCTACTAATTCTGTCATTACTCAGACCACTATGATTCCAATCCGATTTCCGACCAGCGAACTTCAGAACATTACTTTCTACGTAACAACATTGGACGGCAGTTGCTCCGCAGTACTTGGCTTCAACTGGATCACCTACTACAATCCATCAATTGACTGGGTATTGGGCAGTATAACCTTCAAGTCTACGAAACCGACCACTGTTCTGACACCTCAGGCCTCAACCACTGCTTCATAGTCCAGCACCCTGCTTCCTAGCAATCCGTCGCCATCTCCAAAGTTGGAGGCACCATGGATAGCCCTAGTTATTGCAGAAGCATTTGTTTGCACCTGAAAACTAGAAGGTTCACAAGCCTTTCAACTCGACCTTGCGGATCTCGACAAATATGCTTGAGGCTCCACTACGGTCAATTCCTCCGAGAACCTGGATAGTATTAAACAGCATGTTCCAGAATTCTATCATGACTTTGCTGATGTCTTTAGTAAACAGCGTGGTAATACACTAGCACCTCATAGACCCTACGATCTCAAGATCAACCTCGAGGATGGCACTTTGCCCCCTCTTGGACCCATTTATTCCCTCTCAGTATCCGAACTCCAATCACTACAAGATTTCATCAACAAACACCTCAATATGGGCTTCATTTGACCCTCACATTTGTCACACAGCACCCTAGTACTATTTGTATGCAAGAAGGATGGCTCCCTGCGACTCTGCGTAGACTTTCATGGTCTAAACAGAATTACAAAGAAGGACTGTTATCCACTTCCCCTTATTTCCGACCTCTTAGATGCCCCCAAGAAAGCCGTATATACACTAAAATCGACCTCAGACATGCCTATCACCTTGTTCAAATTGCTGAAGGGGATGAATGGAAGACAGCCTTTAGGACACATTATGGATCCTTTGAGTGGCTTGTCACGCCTTTCGGACTATCTAACACCCCTGCTGCATTTCAGCGCTTCATGAACGACATTTTTGGTGATCTATTAGACAACTGCACCATAGTGTATTTGAACGACATCCTCATCTATTCCAATGACAAATCCTCACATATCGAACATGTTCGTGAAGTTCTTTGATGATTACACAAACACAACCTTTATGCTCGAGAAGACAAATGTTCCTTCCACCAAATGTCTGTCGAATATGCTACTGCTGAAGCTGCCAAGAGGGATCGAGAGGGGTTGGCAAAACAGGTGGGGGACCGGGGCCTCGAAGATGCAACTGAGACAGGACCTCCTCTAAATGTGGGGAAACAGGGTGAGGTTCCTGAAAGCAAGGGTGCTGGTGCCGCGGGGGCTCCCGAGGTTTTGGGAAGACCAGAGTCTTTGCTCCGTAAGAGGGGTAGGAGTATGGGGGCAGAGTCTACTAAGAAAACGAACATGAGGAGAGTACTGGTGGGGAGTAAGGTATGTGGGGATTTATTTATTTTATTATTTATTTATTTTTGATTTTTTCCCTTTATTAGCCCAAAAAAAGGCCAACCCGAGAATGGTCACCATCTCTCCGTCCTCCTTGCAATCATTGCGAGGAATGCAAGGAGAATTGTCAAGTGAGGAACGTAGAGGCAGTGTGCGGGCAATGCAATGCCCATCGTGTGAAGTGCAGCCTGGCAGTGCAAGGTTAAGAGTCGGGAAGAGGTGGAGTTGGAGAGGGAGAGTGAGGAAGAACAGAGCGAGAGGGAGGAAACAGAAACGGAATGAGAGGAGGAGCAGCCGATGAAGAGGCCAAGAAGGGCCATCACAATGCGGTCGAGTGAGCGGCTGATGGGTCTGAGGCCGAGTGGTCGATCGATGACTGTGGATGTCCCGCAGCCGGAAGAGTTAGGGTCCCAGCACGTTGTCAAGATCTGGGAAGACGTCCTGCAGGGGCAGGCGGTGATGACCAGAGTTTTTCTCTGGATGGTGGAGGCGGTTGAGTACATAGGTTGTGCCATGGCCTTGATGGGTGAGGATTGGCATGGCAGTTCGGGAGTACCAGGCCATACGGGAGTTCCGGAAGAGTCGGGTGGGAGTGGGAGTCCGGGAGAGGACCAGTTGAAGGATGATGATGGGGAAGAGGATAAGGGGGAAGATAAGGAAAAGGATGAGGAGATGGTGGTAGATGAGACTTTGAAGGATGACTGAGAATAGGATTTGTTATTGTTTTTTGTTTGGGTGAAAACAAAGGAGTAAAAGCATATGAAGAAATGAGGAAAAAAGGAACAAGTGAACATGCCAGGTTTTTTGGCAATTAGGTCAAGATCAGCAGAGGAAAAGAGGGAAGGAATTTTGGGAGACGGATGCTTTTTGGGAGGGGAGTAGTTTGAAGTGTTACTAGCTGGTTGCTACCCCCTCTTTTAGGTAGATGTCCCATAGTCTACCTCATGCCGAGGGAACGGAAAGGAGTGGTAGAAGTATGGGGATAGGAACGGATGTGGACGGACAGAAGAGACCCTGGCCAGACATGCCGAATGGCACCGCTGACCGAGAGATCCCAGCTGAAAACTTGCCAGCCATTCTGGTATACAAGCATGTGCAAGGCAGTTGCATTGACTAGGGCTATTGACAAAGCTTCCAGCGATGGAACAGGATCCTGGGTGAGGCTTTTGGAGCAGTGGCAAGTGCCAACTGGACCGAGGCCATCGGGACACACCTAAAAGTGTTAGTGGCGTGACGGAACGTAGTACTGCCCAATACCCTGTTAATCAACGGATTATAGTGGGTGAGCGAGTTGTGACCGAATATTGCCGACTGATGGATCTAGTGATGTGACAGACAGATGGTTGGACAGCTATTGTCCAGATGGAAGATCTAGTGACATGTCTATGTATTCAGTGGTAACCGAATGAGCTGTACTGGATCAAAGAATTCTTAAATAAAATAACGCAGTAACTATGGACAGAACTTGGTGCGATCAGGCATCAGGGTGTGATTTAAACCTCACTACTAGCATCTGCCGAGTCAATGCAACTCTCAGTGTGCTCAGAGGTTAGTGGATAGGGGGATAGTCTTTGGTTGCCGTTGCTGAGTCCTCAGCATTGACATCCGAGGCATCAGATGCCTGTGAGATGGAGTCGGGAGTGGTGGTCGCGTAGGCTTTGGTTGCCTTGGGGCATTCGGCAACTTTGTGATTACTGGCAGCACAGAGGAGACACAGGTTGTGGTCCATGCGTCTTTGATGTTTGGTCGGGAGAAGTTTGCCGTCCTTTCCGAGGGTCTTAGTATACTCAGGTGGGTTTGGCTGGGGTGTTTTCCTGTCTTTGTTCTTGGACGTGTCCTTGCTGCTGTTATCGTTGCTGTTATGTTGCTGGCAGTTGTCCGAGGTGGATCTGTTGCCAGGCTTGTCCAATCTGATATCTTTCTTCGGCTCATTGCTGCCCTCCGCGGACTGTTCAGCCTTTCGTTCCCAATACCTCATGTCAATCCTTTGAACACGATTTCGAAGTTCGTCGAGTGTGCAGGGCTTATCGAAATGGATGAGACCATCTTTGATGCGCTTTGGCAGTGCCGTGTATGCCTTGTGGAGGAGAGTGTTATCATTGTAGTCGACAAAGGCCGCAAGCCTGTAAAATTCCACAAAGAACCGAGTGGCTTTGTGGTTATCCTGCATGGTTAGCTTTTTGAGGGCCATCTCAGCATCGGCTCTCTCGTCCCAAGAGCTGAAGTTGATCTGTAATTTGCCGATGAAAAGCTCCAGGTTGCTGGTCCAACGGGGTTCAGTATTGGGATTACCTGTCAGGTAAGGCTCAAAACATTCCAGAGCCGTTCCTTTCAGGTAGGAGACCATGTAATTGACTTTTTGCCTATTGTCAGGGAACGAGTTAGGCCAGGTGCGGAAATTCATTCTGCAAAGGAAGATGAAACCCTTTAACTTCTTTGGGTCAGTTCCGTCGAAGGGTTCTGGTTCTCGGATTCTGGTGGCTTGACCGTCCTGTGGGTGGTTCCGTGCAGTTCTGCCGAGTTCGAGAATGGCATTCAGAAGGTCGTGATTGTTGGCCAGGTTCATGGGGGCCCTGGCCCAAGGAGGTGGCCTGGCTTGCGGAGCTTGCCTGGGCTGTGGGGCTGGTCGGGCTTGCGGAGCTTGCCTGGCCTGCGGCGGTATAGCCGTGGATAGAGGAGGTGTGGCCAGGGGCTGATGGGGTGCGGCCATGGGCTGACGGGGTGCAACCGTGGGTTGGGGGGGCATGGCTGTTGGAGTCCAGGGAGGTTCAGGCGCGTTCGCCTGATGGTGGTGCTGAGGCTGTTCCTTGGTTTCAGCATCTGCGTCATAGTGTACTGAACCGGGTTTGTCCTCTGCCAGATGGGGTTCTTGATCGTCGTTATCATAATCTGCGTATTCAATTTTGTCGTCGACAACCTCTTCGATGCGTGGTTCTTGCTCGAAGGGGGAGGCAAGATGCCATAGTTCTATTGTTGGCGAGGTATAACCAATGAGAAGGGGTGGGGTGTCGGAGGCTTTGCGCTCCCTTCATTGATTTACTGTGGGGTGAGCGGATTGTCATCCATACGGGCTGTGGATCTAGTTTGTGGGGGCATGATCGTAAGAACAGAGGTGGCACGGAAAGCAGTGTCACTCAGAATATACTGTTAGGATTCAGTGATGCTGAAATATTGGTTAAGTCCTGCAAACCATTTTGGAGTGGCTAGGCTTCAACGTGCTTGTGCGTTGCACCCTGCTGTTCCATGCGTGCCACTAATTTAGACAGTAAGGATTCTCGTGAGGGTGCTGAGGGTGTTCGCTTGAGTGAAGGACTTTAGATAGAGAAGGCGGACAAGGGGGTGCAAACCAATTTGATATTATGAGTGAGGAACTATCTACATACATCCCGCTACTTATATAGGTTAAGAAGCAAGATGACCTACTCGACAGACCCCGCAAGGCCAGGATCTAAGATGTGGAACAGGGTAGCATAAGGAATGGAAAACAATAAGATATGAAAAACCACATGGAGGCATTGTCCACAGTGATCAAAAATAGAATAAGGAATGTAAGCGGGATTAGAATAATGGAGTATGGCTGAGAATAAGATAATGAAGTGGTGGGTGAGAATAGAACAATAGAGGACGACCGAAGATAAAACAATAGGGCAGTGGTCAGGATAATGAGTGGCCATCATATGTTCAGGGGAAAACGGGTGAGGGGATGGAAGGATAGTGAACGACAAGATGGATAGGATAGGATAAGAAACCTAGATGATGTACCGGATGTACCAAGCCAAGACCATGTGATAGTGAGAATAATATGGGTAGAGGATGGTCGGTCAGTCAGTATTACCGAGTGTACCGGAGCTCGGTACCAGGGTCTTGACACAATATAAGGATGGCCATGAGTGTGAAGATGTTGTTGCTTACCGACAAAATATCTTTCTCACATTTGTGTCCTCTATCTGACCCCATATGCACCAATGGACCAAGGATGGCACACTTGAAACCACTTGGAAGGCATCCAAAAAGGCCTGGATAAGCCTGGACCAGGACTGCTACCTGGTTCACTGGGCTCAGATCAGTGGATTGTAACCTGGGTGCATGATGAGTCAACCATTTATGCACATCATCGTAATGTTCTACATTGGGTTCACTCAAGCAAGAGTGCAAAACCATATGCAAAAGGTGAAGGGCCGTCACAAATGGTTGCAGATTTTGTATCACTAGACTATGGCTGGTTGAAAGCAAAAAATTGGTGAGTCAGTTGCCAGCAATATTGCAAAGAAAACAACATGCTTATGAAGAATTATCAGCAATGACAGTACTAGGGTTATGTTCAAAGCAAGAAAGAATTGCGATGGTTACTTCACCAATGATGAAATCCTTAAACAGGCAAATCAAGCTATGGACATTCTGGATAAGGCTTACCTGGATGACACACATGTGTTTTTTTATGATAATGCAAAAACTCACACAGCATGTTGCCCAAATGCACTTTAAGCCAAGCACATGACTGTCAAACCTCCTAAGGATGTAGCCTCCAACTTCCTGTACAGTGCACAAAGTCCCAATGCAGGATGGGTGATTTCTTAATGACACCCTACAATCATTGTATTTTACAATTGGCCATCCACAGGCTGGTTTGTTTAAAGACATGCGTATAATTATCCAGGAATTTATTGATCATGGAGCACATCTGCCAGATCCTACAACCTTATTGGTACAATGCCAACAGTTTAAGTGTATACCTAGACAAACCAACTTCTATTCAATGAACCAGATTTTATTGAGCAGAAATCCAAACTTGAGGAGCTTGTTGAATTACATGGGTACCAGATGATTTTCTATCCAAAATTTCATTGTGAGGTCAGCTTCATTGAACAATGCTAGGGATTTGCTAAGAGGGTGTACCACAAGTTTCCTGCATCATCATCAGAAGTTGATCTTGAAAGAAATGTTATTCTTGCTCTGAATGCTGTGC
The DNA here is from genome assembly GCA_003314275.1 of Chroogomphus rutilus. Taxonomy (NCBI): domain Eukaryota; kingdom Fungi; phylum Basidiomycota; class Agaricomycetes; order Boletales; family Gomphidiaceae; genus Chroogomphus; species Chroogomphus rutilus. The sequence continues at coordinate 5,538 of QLPI01004716.1, read as the reverse complement.
CTTTGGATTCAATGAGAAGGTGTGTCATGTACTTATCTATCATACTCCCATTGCATTTTTATACTGTTTCATTCAGTCATTGACACTTGTTTCTTTCAGATTCTCCACAAGATCATTATGGTTTATGGATGTATATATCAGGCCTCGGTACTACTGATGGTACACTCAGAACTGGCCAAGTCCTGCAGGCAAGTCAGGGTGGCTTGGCTTCAATATACTTGTGCATTGCACCCTGCCTCCTGTGCATGCCACTAACTTATAATGGAAAAGATACTCGAGAGGATGCCAAGGGTGTTGGCCCAAGTAGGGACTTATGAACAGAAGGAGGAGAGTATGGAGGTGTAAACCTAGTTGATACTCAGACTGAGGGACTATGTACATGCACTCGCTACTTATATAGGCTGAGAGGTGGAATGTGGAATAAGGGTGGCATAAGACATGGAGAAAAGAATAAGGTATGAAGACCATGTAGAGGTATTGTCCACAGCGATCTAGAATAGAACAATATGAAAGTAAGACAATGAAATATGACCGATAATGAACGAGTGAGATTGTGGGAAAGAATAGAACAATAAGGGGTGGCCGAGATATAAAACAATAGGGCCATGAGTAAGTGGCAATAAATAGTGAATGTCCCGAGGGTAAGCGGGTAAGGGGAAGGACAGGGAGTGGAAGAATAATAAAGAATAGGAGGGTGGGGTAAGGATAATGAACCAGATGATGAACCAAGTGTACCAAGCCGAAACCATGCACCATGAGGGATGATATGGGTAAGGGTTGATCAGTCGGTACTGCTGAGTAAGTCAGAGCACGGTATTGTGGTCGTGACAGTATATCAGAAAGGCCTCACAGGTAGTCTAGCAGCTTGGGCCAGTCGGAAGTACCGAGGTCACCATACCTTGCCAGATACTATTCTAGCTGAGTTGGACAAGGCTCATATTGTATAGTATAGCACAATCATTTTTTCCAATAAAATTGCCATCTTCTATAGCAGAATACAATTCTTTTTTCAAAAATTTTACTCAATAATGAAAAAATTTGCACTGTGACTGTGACACTGTCACATCATGTGACCTTAGTGGAAACCATTTGTCTTCTACCTTACATTGCAGAATCAAGCATCAACAATGATTCTCCTACAGTGTTAATTCCTGATGCATGATGCTTCCACAAAATACATTGACCGAAACATCCATCACGCTACCAATCCAGGCCGACCCACTCTGGACTGGATGTGAGCTGTCCGTGATGTTCTGGCAATTCAGTGGCACATCAAAGAAATACATGGAGTCTCATTTTTTCCCTGACACTCACAAAATCCAGCTGTCTTATTTCTTCACATCACACAATCTATCTGCCATAGTTTCCTTAAATGACAGTATATAACTATCTCTCACATAGTACTAATGTTTTGTAGTTAGAGTGTACCATAAGTGCATGTTGAAATATTTTGTTGAGGTGTTGAGGCTAACATTCGTTAAATGCCAGAAGTAGCTAAATGCCGCAGAAAATTTTTCACGTAGTAATGTGATGTGTCACAATACACACTTTTTGCACCTCTATTTCCAATAGGTTATGGGACCTGGTCACACCTAGTCTCACTGAGACTGTCCTTTTGTGATCTGTCTCTTTGTGATCTGCTTTTTTTGGGTCAAATGAATCTTTTGTGTTAGAGAAAACCTTTCGTGTCAACATTTGCTTACAACATAGACTGCACCATTATGCCTCAGCTCCCAAAGCTCACCAGTACCAACTGGCATGAGTGGCAGAAGGAGATAGAGACCTACTTCATGCTGATTGGCTGTGGAGGTCATATTGATAATGTTAGGCCTGGAGGTGAAAAGGCTTTGGCCTGGGATCAAACTGACCAAAAGGCTTATGCCATCATATGGTTTCTCACCAACCCCAACTACCGTTCACCAATTATCACCACAAACTCTGGCAAAGAAGCCTGGAGTAAACTTGTTGCTGAGTACCAAAAGGACAATGCAACAAATAGGATACTCCTACACCAACAATTCTATTCCATCACCCATGATTCATCTGCTTCAATCTCAAACTTTATTAAAGGAGTCCTCACAGTTGCTCGCAGATTAGAAGCTATTGGCCACAAACTGGATGATCTCAAAATTACCGACAAAGTCCTGATTGGGTTGCACCTATCTTGGGCTCCAGTTCACACAGCGCTTATGCTGCAGACAACATCCCCAACAATTGATGAGATTGCCTCAGCACTCAAACAGTATGAGGCCAACAAGATGGGGGTGGAATGGCGATAGAGAAGGAGGAAGGAGAATCAGCATTGATTGCCAGAGGAAAGCATGGCATTTGGGGATCTAAGGAGAAAGCCAATGAAAATGATGATGACTTCGATTCGGGGAATACAAGGAACCATGAGGGGGTATAATATAGGTGTGGATGCCCTCATCATATTACACAATTCTGTGTTGCGAATATGCCAGAGGAGGTCAAGCAGCACACTCTCAACCACTGTTAAGGTCTGAGTTCGCATCAGGTCAGAGCTGATGTAAGTTGGTCCGAGTCGTGTGTTTGGAGTCTTAAGGACTTGGCTTCAACTTGTATGTTGCACCCTCCTCGATCGTCAGTCCTTTATTTCAGAGGTTCGGAGAAGATAAGTTTGGAGTTCAGAGAGTGAGTGGGAATACTAAGTCAATATTCAAACTAAGGTATAGTACAGAAGTCTGGAAGTATTTATACATAGTAGTCCTTGATGGGATTATGAGCAAATACAGTAGGAATGAAGAATTCTTTAGGCAGCTAATTTATTTATCTCCTCAGTATAGTCAATAACTAAGATGTATATTCGAAAATATACCTAATTTATTTATCTTACAAAAGAAATAAGAGAGAAATTAGCCCTGAGGCTTTGTACATAATATTATACAACTCACCTCCTCAGTATAGTCAATAACTGAGGAGGGAGGCTTTGCGCGGGTCGTGTCTCACCCGCATATACCTTGCAGCCAGCCCTTGACCCTATCGAAGGTTTGAGCCAGGCTGCCGGTTCCAAATCCAGGGAGCTGGCCACGCTAGTCGCGTCGTGCGTGGACAAGCGCCCGTAAGTAGCGTACATAGTAGAACACGAATAGCTTCCTCAATAATGAGGATAAAAATACAAAGAAAATTGAGAAAAATAAAGAGTTCAAAAGCGCACTGAATAGTACCGAAATCGATATGTTAATACAATATATTGAGATTGCTCTCTCAGGGGTGAATGCAAGTTTGCACCCAACAGTCCTTATTGTAACTAATCAGGAATAGTCAAGAGAATAACAAGGTGAACGAAAAAGGGTTACAAGAGAAATATACATCTGATGTTACAATAAGACTATTGTTCGATGAGAAAGGAAAGATGTCCGAGGTCCGAGGTCGACGATGCTAGTCGGACTTGGAGGTGCTAAGGGAGGCTCGGACTTGGTGTGGAGTAGGATTCTTTGTAGTGCCCTATGTCGGATGTCTGGGATGTCGGAGTTATATCATGGATATAACAACCACTCCGCTCACATTGCAATGCTTGATGGTGATGACAACCTATTTGCATTTGCAGCTGCTGAAGGTACAAGCACAATTCCACTTCATCAACTGAACAGCAATCCCTTGCTTATTATACCCAAGAAGAAAAAAAAGAAACACTGGTTGAAAACCAGTGATCCTGAGTTGGTCAATTTTTCATTCTGATTTCTCTTGTTTATTTTTTTTATCCATTCTATCCTACACTCTCCTTTTATTGATTTTATTATGGGGGTGTTGGCCTCAGGGGGTGTGTTGAAATATTTCATTGAGGTGTTGAGGCTGACATTGGTTAAATGCCAGAAGTAGCTAATTGCTGCAGAAAATTTTTCATGTAGTGATGTGACATGTCACAATACATACTTTTTGCACCTCTATTTCTAACAGTGCATATGCTTTGAGCACTATAATTGATTCTCTCTCTCTCTCCCTCTCTCTCCCCACAGTGAGTTGCTCACCTCCAGATGTCTTGGCCCAATCAAAGATCAATTGAAGACAATTGAACCTTACCTGTACCAGCAGATACTTCTCTCATGGCATTGCATTGAATCATGTGACAGGGAAAGCTGCAACATGTACTAGGTTATCTCCATGGTGATAAGCACAATTCTTACATATGTACAGTATGTCCTACCTACTGCAAGCCTTGGTCTGGCAATGCCACACTAATAATTTCCCTAGCAAACTAGTATCCTACCTCCTGGAATTTGAAACATGATATGCTTTAGTGTTTCAAATGGTGAATTCAAGAGTTACTGTCACAGCAAGGTTTGTAATGTTTTGACATGCAAAATGGGCATTTGAATATGAGTACAATCATTGAAGTTTTATAAGACTTTCATGTTGATAGTTCTTGAAATTTATATGTCTTTAATCCTGGTAGTTGTACTTCAAGTTTGATCACATGTTAAAAAGTTAAGATAATAGAAAATCAAACATAAAAAATTGAAATGTTAAGAATTAATGCCATAATAACAAGTTTAGCACTCAGATTCAGGGAGTAAATAAGTTCTGTAGCCGAGAATCAGGCCTGCACTAATATTCAAAAAAAATTCAATAGTTTGTAGGGTTTGTACAACAATTTGACATATATTGTATATTCCCACCATTCCTATGAGGCTTGCAAAGGCAGTTTTCATCTCATGTAATTGTTTTTCTGTCTTAAAAATCATACCAGTGTCTCCATCCAGGACTCTCTGTCTAGTTGTAAATAGATTGAGAAGATTGCACTATTTTTATTATTTATATCTGTACAACCAAATTTATAAGTGCAACTTTCACTCCACAAGCTAAGAAATATTCAAAAATCCATTACACAAGTTTAACAATATATGAGAGTTAAATAAAAGCTGAGTCAAGCTATTTGAGGCACATATAAGTATTATATCTTACTCACCTTGCCCTCCAATTACTCTGAGATATAGATCTACACCTCTATATTCTATACTCTAACAGAGTCAAGTGTCTGTTCCTCCATACATCTCCAATCCTCAGAGTTATGTTACTGTAAGGGCAACCCTCTTACAGCCCCGAGGTGTATCTCAGAGGCGAGCTAAGCAGGGGGAATCCAAAGAGTTTTAATTGTTTTACTACTGTCTAAATACATATGGAGTCCTCACCTAAGCAGGGGGAATTTAAAGAGGAAAGTCTAAGGATCCTGCTGCTGGTGAGCCCCTTTTATACCCTTTATGTGGGTGGTCTGTGCACTAATTACAAATCAATACATCGGAGTTTGTAGAGCCAACTTCCTGGTACTAAGTCCGAGGCTCGGACGTTCACTCCGGGTTTCTAGTCATCATGCTTCAAGATCGTTCCCATCTCCACTCGATAGTTTCTGGGTGTTTTAGCCTCGGAGTTAATTGGAGTTTGAAATGGTACTTCGGACTTGGATCAGGCTTCGGAGAAGGTCATCCCCTGACATCACCCCCCCTTCTAGAGTATTGCATCCTCATGGCATGGAATAATAGGGATTCGAAGGCCATTGTTCGGATTCTCCGAGGTGCTCCT
>QLPI01004713.1:0-21903 GCA_003314275.1 Chroogomphus rutilus | reverse complement strand
GAGTCCAATAACAAGTAATAGACAAGTAATAGAGAAAGGAGTGGATAAATCATGACAGTAATCCATTCAGTCCACTTACTTCCTCTTTCCTCCAAGTGTATTCCCTTTTATTGGAATATCCCTGGACCCCTAGGTGTCCTGAACCTATAGACTTTGATAGTCTCATTCATTGCTGCTAAAAAAATACATCACTTTTTTGTCATATTGGCTTGCTAGAATTATTATACAGTTTGTGACCAAGATATAAATATTAATTTATTTCTGGAGTTATGCTGCAGCAGGGTTTGAAACTCTTCTTTGTCTCACTTTACTTCACATAGTGCTTGACTGTGTCAGGATTCGGTAATGCCAAAGATTTGGGCGAGAAGTGGCCAAGTCCTGCAGGCTGGTCGGAGTGGCTTGGCTTCAATGTACTCATGTGTTGTGCCCTACTTTCCATGTGTGCCACTGATTTGGAACAGAAGAGATACCTGGGAGGGTGCTGAGAGTGTCAGCCCGAGTGAAGGACTTCTAAAGAGTAGGAGGGGAAGCAGGAAGGCATAAATCTAGTTGATACTCAGACTGAGGAACTATGTACATGCATTCGCTACTTATATAGGTTAAGAGGCAGAATGTGGAATAAGGGTGGCAGAAGACATGGAGAAAAGAATAAGGTATGGAAACCATGTGGAAGTATTGTCCACAGGGATCTAGAATAGAACAATAAGATGTAGATGAGAATAGAACAATGAGATATGACCGATAATAAATGAGTAAGGGTATGAGTGAAAATAGAACAATAGAAGGTGGCCGAATATAAAACAATAGGGCCACGACTGAATAATAAATGAATAATGAATGTCTTAAGGGGAGACAGGTGAAGGGAAGGATGGAGAATGAAAGAATAATAAAGAATAGAAGGGATGGGATGAGAGAAGTGAACCAAATGATGAACTGAATGTACTGAGCTGAGACCACGTACTAGTGAGGGATGACTTGTCACTGGTATGCAGGATTAAACAGTAAGGGTCGTTCAGTCAATATTGTGGGCTTGACAGACTAAAGTGTTATATCTTTAACACCAAGGTCTTGTCCAGGTTTCAAAACAGCTGCCCACTGCAATGCTATAATTGTCATCAATTTGGTCATTGTGCATGGCTCTACAAAAGGACAAAATTTGTGGATGATGCTCAGGCAAACACATAACATAAGAATAGGGAATGGCACAGGTCAAATGTGGGTGGCCTGTACCCAAACCCAAGGACACCAACCTGGTGACCCATGTGGGTTGGTGTAACCCATGTGATTCCCTACATAAGAATGCCTTTATCCCAATAAAGACAAATAGGACAAATGCTACATACCATTGCAATGGTTGGTGAATACATGTAACAAGTTGCTGTTTAAATAGTGCCCACAGACTAATGCCAGATAACCTGGCATAGTAGCCTTTTGGCCCAGTTGGAAGAGCACATTACTGTGGGAATTTGTTGCGTTTCACAACAAACCTATACCATATCAACACATCACACTGAGATGTGCCATCTGTCAGGGGACAACCTATCCATTTCCCTAAGCTGAGTGTTTTGGAACCTGGACAAGACTTTGGTATTAAAGATATAACACTTCAGTCAAGCACTGTGTGAAGTGAAGTGAGATGAAGAAGAGTTTCAAACCCTGCTGCAGTGCAACTCCAGAAATAATTTAATATTTATACCTTGGTCACAATCTGTATAATAACTCTAGCAAGCTAATACGATGAGAAGGTGATGCATTTGTTAGCAGCAATGAATGAGACTATTAAAGTCTGTAGGTTTAGGACACTTAGGGGTCCAGAGATATTCCAATGAAAGGGAATGCACTTAGAGGAAAGAGGAAGTCAGTGGACTGAATGGATTACCCAGTCAATGCACTCTAAAATGAGGGTGAGGCCAAGACAGAAATTACAGTGAAGTAATCTCAAGAGATGAATCAGAAACTGATTAGAAACCCTCAGGGGTAGAGATGCAATTGAACTGGACAATCAACAGAACAATCTCACTCAATCTCACTCTGTAGAATCAGTTTACTAAGCAGGACAATCAACTACTTAGGCTGAATCCAAGATACTAATACCGGATAATCAATGGTACTAATATATGAGAAATAATAATAATACCAGACAATCAATGGTACTAATATTATGTAAACTTAGTAGCAGGACAATCAACTGCTGACTAAGAATTACTGAGTCACAATGTCAAGCTAACAAAGGTGATGAAGATGATGATATAAATTGATTGCTTCAAAGGGGGCAGGAAGGCCTCCTTTTATTCTAATTTACAGGCTGATGAGTAAGCTAAGCATGTAATTCTACACCTTCCTAATAGGGAAAGTCTTCCAGAAACTTGTGGTCTGTGCACAGAAGGTCATGGAAGGTGCTGGAACCTTGTAGAAGTTCCTGGATCTAATTTGAGCTACTTTCCTTATTTAGTAATTAAAAAGGGCATTGTAGACCAGTTTTGAGCATGTGATTAAGGGCAGAGGCAGTGCTGAGTCACTCTGGTCTCTCACCATAATATTTGTATGAGACAGGGCTGTCTCAGGCTAATATTTGGTGTGTTTCTATAGAGAAACCGGCAACTTGGCTCTGGGCTTGGATCTGGTTACAGCCCAATTATCTGGAGAGCGGAGCTTGAATTTCAGGCCAAACCTTCGGTGGTGATTAATAGAAGTTGAATTAGGGATAATGGAAGTATTAGGTAGTACTATAAGACACCAGGAAGGTTGGAAAGGCCTTGAGGAGGAAGATTTGAAAGAAACTAAGGCCTATTAGCAAGCAAATGCTAATAATATTGAGATAAGGTGGTTGTACAATAGAAAACTTGTTGTTTTTGTACTTTTAGTCTTTTTTATGATGTTTTTGTGCTTATCTATCAACCACTTAAGAGATCCCCAACATCTTAAGAGATCCCCAACACCAAGCACTAACTGCTCAGCTAACAGGCCAATGTAGCTCCCTGAAGTCTCGGCCCAACAGAGTGACAATGACATCTTGAGGGTCCACAGATGATGAGAGACATACCTATGGGAGAGAGGATTGGGGAGTGAGATGAGAAGGCATGAGAACATAGGCCAAGACAGCAGACTAGCCAAGGGCTGGGGGGACTCAAGAAGCCTCTCCCTAAGGCTCAATGACCGACCAACCTTCTCACTACATGCCAAGCCGATGACCTGATATCTCAAATCAGACTTCTAGGATTGGGCCTATGGGCATTTGGGAGATCACACTGCTGGACTCAAGAGAAGGGTAGAGTACAGTACAGGACAAGCAAACTCAACCAAAATTTTTAACCCAATTTTCTGACAAAATTGGCTTGTTGAAATTGATAATAGACCATTAAAAGAAGTATCTAACATCAAAATAAAGTCAATGGTATAAGCTAATTTTTCTCCAAAACTAATTTTATTTTGGACATGTTAAAATTTTAGCCACACCCTAAAAAAAACTGAAAAATCTTGGAAAAATATGCAATCAATAGCTATGATTAAGTAGTGTATGATTCTGATAAAATTGTGGAAAAATAACTATATACCAACTCATAAACAAATAAAGACAAATCTGGCACAATCATTACCTGGCCTTGAGATGCTGTATAATGCCTGGTAGCCACCATCCAAAATGCAAACAAAACATTACTGGACTATGAAATCAGAAAAAGGATCAGGTTACTGAGGCAGATGAACATATAGAGCTTCCAACAACACCTACAGATTATGAATCTGACAGTGAATTGCCAACTTCTGCAAACATTTTTTAAAACCGTGCCATGGGTGGAATGAATTTTGGTTTGGAGGGAGAGGAGATACAGAGTGAAGGAGCATCTGAAGCACACAATGATGAATATGAGGACTCAGAAGAGGATCCAGATTCAGAATAGGACAAGGATGATCTTCAAGAAAGGCTCTATCAACCAGGGAGATGACTTAAAGGATGAAGATTGGGTGCCACCTCAGTTGAGGAAAAAAAAGCAGCAAGAAGGCAATGGTATGTTCACATTGAACGCTGATTGTAAATAAAAAAATTATAATAAATTGTCAGGTCAGCCAAATAAGTACAAGAAGGGCTGTCAAGTATATGTACTGAGTATCCAGTAACTCGGCACTGCCGACCGAGCAATCAGGCTATGCCCACACATATATGATCAAGCTGTATGCAAGTCACTTGGTACATCGGTCTTGGCTTGGCACATCCACCATCCACATTCCTCATTTCCATCCTTTATCCACTCCTTCTTCATTCATTATCCATTAATCCCACCCCATCTACTCCTTATTCCTCGGTCCGCCTTACCTCAGGACATTCTGTCCTTGTTTTATCCTCGGCCATGACCCTATTGTTTTATAGTCGGTCACTTCCTATTGTCCTATTCTTGGCCACATTCCTATTATCCTATTTTCATTGTTCTATTCTCGTTTACATTCCTTCATTCTATTCTTGATCATTGTGGACAATGCCTCCATATGCTCTGCATACCTTGTTGTTCTCCATTCCTTATTCCACATCTCGCTTCTTAATTTACATAAGTAGTACATGCATGTAGATAGTTCCTCATTCTGGATATCAACTTGGCATAAGCCTCCTTGTCTTCTCTCCTCCTGTCTGAAGTCCTCCCTTGGGCCGGCACCCTCACAGGCACCCCTTCTGTCAGAAATAAGTGGCACGCATGGAAGGTAGGGCACAATGCACGAGTACATTGAAGCCAAGCCACCCCAATCAGTCTCCAGGACTTGACCGACTTCCGACAGCATTGTCGGCATTACCGATGCCTGACAAGGGTCCAGATGTTATGAGCAAGTCCAGTCACACAAAATGTTGATATAAGAAAGTAACTGCAAATCAGAAATCCCTTGATGCATTTGGGTTTTTGTCTATGCCTGGACCTAGCTGCTAACAACGATCCCCTTTGATTAAAATGGTCAAAGTGCTATCCAAGCCTGAGTTGATGCCACTATATTTGGATACAAATTTACCTAAAGAGGTGCAATATGACATCAATGCTGACATTACCAACACCCAAATCTGACAAGAAAGTGTCAAGGTCAGAATTCCACCTGCCAATGAACAGGAGTCAGAATTGGGCCTATATACACAAGCTAAGTTAGAAGATGATATTTATAAGGCTGTTGCAGGTGGACTGGAGATTAACTCATGGAAGTTTTTACAAGATCAAATCAAGAAAGACCTAACAAAAAAGTACCAGATGCTCACCCTATCCAATACCAATAAACTTCTGGTTCTCAGAAATTTTGCAACATTGTGGATTAAAGAATTGGGAATAATGGAGGCGAGTAAACAAATTGCTCAACAATGGCATGAAGGAGCTGGAACTCACTTTTCTCGAAAAATTCATGTTCTTGCTTGGCACTATCAAATATTTGAACAGCTTCCTAAAGAAAAGTGTAGTGGTATTCATACAAGGTCACTTCTTTCTGATGAGCAGCTACAGATTTTGGCACGGCAATGGCTTTCTTCCCAAACTGCTGGGCAGGTCACTCCAAAAGCATTTCAAGACACACTAAACACAGTAATTCTTCCTAGCCTCTCAATCACTCCAAAAAATCCAATTAGTCTTCATACTTCATGTCATTGGTTAATTAAGCTAGGGTGGCACCACAAGGCTCTTAAAAAAGGGGTTTATATGGATGGCTATAAATGCAATGATATGGCTGAGTACCACAAGAACATATTTTTGCCACTGATGGAGAAGTACTAGAAAAAAATGGCCAAGTGGGTTCAGGATAATGAAGGAAATTTTACAAGAATTCCTCCAACATTGCAGGATGGTGAGAAAGAAATCATTCCTAACTTTCAAGATGAGTCTTGTTTCCATGCAAATGAATACAAGTCATCAACTTGGTATGATTTACCATAATTATATGAAATGAATTTTTAAAGCTCATATAAATCAATATTTTCAGGCTTAAGCTAGGCCAGACAGTTCTGCAAAAAAAAGGAAGAGGCCAACTTATACATGTATCAGAATATATCAATCCTAAAACTGGTTTCCTTGTCTACACTAATAAGGAAGGCAAAATTCTTGATGAAGCATGCATAATTATTTACCCTGGATCAAATGGTGATGCATGGTGGGATGTAGAACAACTATTGGCCCAGATTTTGCATGCAATTGCTGTTTTTGAAAAGCAGTTTCCTGGGTGCATTGCATTATTTGTTTATGATCAGTCTTCTGATCATGGATCTCTTGCCCCAGATGTTTTCAAAGCCTTTGAAATGAATAAATCTAATAGAGGCAAGCAATGCAAACAGAAAGATACAATAATTCTCCAATCTAATCCAAACCCTTTATTCTAAGGCCAGGTATAAAAGATAACCACAGTAAATGGGGAACAAAAGGGTCCTAAAATGACTACCAAAAAATATAATAAAACTTTGGTTGGTGTTAAGTCCGCGTGTCAGGCGCTTAGCTAGTACTTCCGAAGGGGTATTCCGGGTTAGTGCGAAGGTCCGTAACGGGGCCGAAGACCGAGACGGAAGTCGGACGGACTACGGACGGGGACGGAGGCGCCGGAGACTTAGGGTAGGTCGCGGAATGGTTCGATCCGGTCACTGAGGTGTTCGAGGTCGAAGGGACTTGGCTTCAACTTATGTGTTGCGCCCTCCTCAATCGTCTGTCCCTAATTTCGGAAAGGAGGCGGGAGTTTACCGGAAATGAATCGGAAACTGGTGGGAGACTAAATCGATATTCGTACTAGCGAACAGTCCAGTCGACTGGCAGACTATATACATGTGACTATCCTTGTACTATCTTTGCCGGTCATAAAACAAGGAGAAGGAGAGTACAAGAGGTCAATAGGAAAGAAGAACAAGGAAGTAAGGTACGCGATGGTCCTGCGCGTCGGTTATCAAAGTATCGGAACCTTGACTTCGGAGTCTTCGGAGGTTCGGAAACACGGAACCTCGGAATATATATCGGACATCCGGAAATCGGTTATTCAGTCTTTGAGCGATTGGAAAAGTCCCGGAAAAGGTGTGGGTGGTTGTGGGGGCTGGTATGGGTTTAGTGAGAGTACGGGCCATAACAGTTGGCCATTTAAGAGTGAATTACTCAGGGTAATTAACTCTTAAATATCAAACCCTCAAGTCCAAGGAAAATCCTCAAAAACATATCTTTTTCATCGAATTGGATCAGCATACAAGATCCAAACCTCTCCTCTAAAGAAAGTCACCCATCAAATCAGTCCTAAAATGACTACCAAAAAAATATACTCAAACTTTGGTTGGCCATTTAAGAGTGAATTAATTAACTCTTAAATATCAAACCCTCAAGTCCAAGGAAAATCCACAAAAACATATCTTTTTCATCTATTTCTATTTGGACCCACAAGGAACCATAACTGGGTGTCTATTACTTAATACATGGAAAATGGCACCAAATTCCTGGGTCAAGTTCTCAGATCAACTTGTACAACAAATTCCTGGGCTTATATGATAGCCATTACATAAAGGTCAGCCCAGAAGCATGGCTTATATACTAATAATATTTTGTGACCTGACCAGTCACAAAACTACAAGCTGTGGGAACTTTTCTTTTCTTTTGTCATTAGTGACTACAAGGGTGACACTGTGACTTCCAGGGGATTCCAGGACCTTCCATCCCTTTCCATAAGATTTTCACTAATTTCTAGAAGGTCTTGCCTTATTAGGGAGTTACATAATCAGCTTAGAATTAGTATATATAGAGACTAGTTCAGTAGCATAAAAGCAATCAATCTTATCTTCACCTATAATCTGCCAGATTATCTAGTGCTGCCAGCACTCTCTTAAGTAGGTCGCCAACCACTAAGACTTATCAACAGAGGTTTGTTCGTAGAATAAATCTCGACCCTTCTATGCGGTAGCAGGTTTCTTGGCCAAAATATAAAAGGTACGTAAAAACATCATAAAAGAACTAAACTAGATTTTATAGAACATCTGTGGAAATAATCCTAGGCAAGGGTAGAATAATAGTTCACAAACATAAACTATTATTCCTACACATAATTGACAAGTCACCTGCCAAGGCCCCCTCTAAACAATTCTTTTTGGACATCAACCCAGACAGGCATTAGCTTGCTGTCATCTTGTCAGAGAACTTGATTAAGCTTTCTTCACACCAAAGTTTTGTCACAGCTCTTGGGTTACCAGCTTACGGTTCCAAAACAGGTTTCAATGTTCAAGGCAAAAAAGCAAAGTGCAAACCTGTTTGCCCAGCTGACAACACAAACTGCTGCATGGCTCACATCCTCGGTCACCAAGATGATTTTGCAAATCAGATTTCTCAGCTGGAGGCACTTATTCACAATGCAGGGTATGAATGTATCTTCTTGCCTAAATTTCATTGTGAGATGAACCCTATTGAAATAGCAAGTATTTATTTTATTACTTTCTTGCATTATTTTATGAAACTAAAATATGACAATATTACTAGAGATAGGAAAAATTCCATTATCAAGAAATTCCAAAGAAGACATTTGAGGATGCAAAGACAGTGACAAAAGAATACCTTGATGTATGCCCAGCTGATGTGATACAGCAGTTTGTAAATTGTTCTTGACAATTTATAGCTGCATATTGCAAGGGACTGACTGGGAATGGAGCTGATTAGGCTATGTCAAGTATACAATGCTGAGTTCCGGTTCACTCGGTAGTACCAACCAAATGATTCTTTCCATTTAGTCCCACACACCAGTGACAAGTCATTCCTCAATAGTATGTAGTCTTGGCTCAGTACATTTAGCTCATCATTTAGTTTACTCTCCTCATCCCATCCCCTCTATTCTTTGTTACTCTTTCATTCTCCACCGTTCTCTTTACTCATTTCCCCTCAGGACATTTACTATTCACTTATTATTCAGTCACAGCCCTATTTTTTTATATTTGGCCACTTTTTATTGTTCTATTTTCATCCTTACTCCCATTCTTTTATTCTCAGCCATATTTCATTGTTCTATTCTTGTTTACATTCCTTATTCTATTCTTGATCATTGTGGACAATACCTCCACATGTTCTTCATACCTTATTGTTCTCCATTCCTTATGCCACCCTGATTCCACATCTTACTTATTAACCTATATAAGTAGTGAATGTATGTAGATAGTTCTTCACTCTGAATATCAACTAGTTTTATGCCTTCCTGCCTTCCCTTCTTCTGTCTAAAGTCCCTTACTTGGGCCAACACTCTTGGCACTCTTCTGGATATCTCATCTGTCCCAAATTAGTGGCCTACATGGAAAGTAGGGTGAAACACAGGAGTACGTTAAAGCCATGCCACTCCGATTGGCTTACAGGACTTGGCTGATTCCCGCTAGCATTGTGAAGTTGGCATTATTGCAATAGTGTTCAGCCCACACATTGTTGGCATTCCCGGTGTCTGACAGTATATTCAGAGTCACACTACTTCCTGTGTTTTTCACTTCTTATGAATTATACCCCCACAAACTAGATCTTCAACCCACACTGATGACAGGTAGTTCACCCCCACAGTTTTACAACGAAGGACACATAGTGCCTCCAGCATCCCACCCCTTCTTATCCATTATACTTTGCCACTGCCAATTGAACTATGGTGTCTTGCCTCACCCTTCAAACATCACTCATGTATCGAAAAAGTGGTTGGTGATGACATCAAATATGTAGACGATGACAATGGCAATCAGGAACTTTACTCGGTAGAGGATGAACTTGGCTTGGTACATTCTCATAAAGGTACTAAAGCTGAGGGATAACCTCAACAAGATTGGCAGGCCAACATGCCTGAACCACCTTGCACCCCCATAGCTATGCCTGCTCAAGCCATGGCTGCACCTCCTTAACCCATGGCCACACCTCCTCAGCCCACAGCTGTACCACTGCAAGCCAGGCAAGCTCTCTGAGCCAGGCCAGGAAGGCTCCGCAAGCTGGACCAGTCCCTTGGGCCAAGGCCCCTATAAACCTGGCCAACAACAACAACCTTTTAAACACTATCCTCGAACTTGGCAGAATGGCCCAGCACCATCATCAGGACAGTCAAGCTGCCAGAATTCACAAGCTGGAGCCCTTTGATAGGACCGACCTGAAAAAGCTAAAGGGGTTTATTTTTCTTTGCAGAATGAACTTCTGTACCCAGCCCAACTCATTTCCTGATGATAGGCAGAAAGTCAACTACATAGTCTCCTATCTGAAGGGAACGGCTTTAGAATGTTTCGAGCCTTACCTGACTGGCAATCCCAACACAGAACCTTGTTGGATGGGTGATTTGGAGCTATTCATCAATGAGCTTCAAATCAACTTCAGCTCATAGGATGAACAAGCTGATGCCGAGCTCGCCCTTGAAAAGCTGACTATGTAGGACAATCATAAGGCTGCCAGGTTTTTTGTATAATTTTACAGGATTGTGGCTCTCATTGATTACAATGACAATGCTCTCTTCTGCAAGGCATACATGGCACTGCCAAAGTGCATCAAGGACCACCTCATCCACTTTGATAAACCCTGCACTCTCAACAACCTTCGAAACCTTGTTCAAAGGATCAACATGAGATATTGGGAATGAAAGGCTGAACAATCTCTGGAGGGCAGTAATGAGCCAAAGAAAGATATGAAATCGGACAAGTCTGGCAACAGATCCACCTCAGACAACTACCAGAAAGGTAACAACAATGATAACAGCGGCAACAAAGACAATTTGAACCAATCAAAGAGCAGGGATAATAAAACTCCTCAGCCCAACCCACCCGAGTACACTAAGAACCTCGGCAAGGATGGCAAGCTCTTCCCGATGGAACGACAAAGATACATGGACAACAACCTATGCCTTCTTTGTGCCTCCAGTAATCACAAAGTTGCCAAATGCCCTAAAGCAACCAAGGCTTGTGCGACTACTACTCCCGACTCCACCTCCCAGACAACTGATGCCTCAGACACCAATACCTCCCCAAAAATTTGGCCACACTTAACACTCATTGGAAAAACTTTGGAACATGTTTTTTAGATGTATTTTGACATTCTGAATCTGAATCTAACTTCAGTTTGTCACAAAACATTCCTGATTACTCAAAACCAAATTGGTTGAGTTTGCTTGTCCCATACGGTATGATAGAGAAGCGGTGCATGGGCACAGGGTATATAGGGTGTGGGACTTGCTAGCAATGGGCTCAGGTTTTCCTCTTAGGAATTCCCCCATTGCAAGGTGGAGTCCCTTTCCTTTGTGTACATAAATGAGTAACTAAACTTAGAAATTCCCCCCATTGCTAGGCCCTGCATGATAGTTTTTGGGGGCCACTAGGGTTGCCCTTACACCATCTGCACAGGTGCTCATGCAGCAATGAGCCAGGTGAAAGATTAGATGTGACTATATGATTCTCAGTATTTGCTCAGTGAAAAGTACTGAGGGAAAGGAAAAAATAACCATCTCTTTTATAATCTTTAGAGAACAAAAGAGAAATGAAAAGAAAATAAGAAAATGTTTCACTGTGCAATATATTTAGAGATAACAATGGATTTTCTATGTCTCAATGGAGTAACGTGAGGTGATACAGTTTGTTTTGTCCTGCCCGGCTATCGCCACTCCTACACTCCCCCTCAAACCATAGTCAGCCTGAGCTCAACAGCAAAATGCTTAACTTTTGCTGAAAGGAGGGCTTTGGTAAGGGTATCTGCCACCATATCCTTGGTAGGACAGTAAACCAGGTGAATGGCCCCCTTTTTGACAATCCAGCAGATGAAGTGGTAACATACATTAATATGCTTGGTTCGCACATGATACTGATGTTCTTTTGCAAGTGTGATGGCCAATTGATTGTCACCAAACAATGTTATAGGTGACAATTGTACGTCAAAGACTTGTTAGATGAGCGATCGGAGCCAAAGGGCCTCTTTTGCAGCATGGGCAGCAGCTACATATTCACTTTCTGTTATAGAAAGTGAAACCACATTCTGACTTTTCTTGCTCCAGTACATAGCACCACCATTCATGACAAAGGCATATCCCAATATCATGTAGGGAATGGCACGGGTCACCCACGGGTCAAATGTGGGTGACCTGCACCCGACCCATGGGAAACCCGAACCCGTCAACCCATGGGTTTTTTCCCACGGGTCGACAGGTCTCGGGTGCATGCCGCACCCGCACGCAATATGTCGCGTACGTGGTGGTGCGTTCGTCACGGCGCATGCGCATACGTCGCGTACGTGGCGGCGCGTGTGCGTACGGGTGTTGCGTACGTCGCGTTCGTCGCGGCGTGTGCGCATACGTTGCGTTCGTCACGGTGCGTGCACATACGTCGCGTATGTGGCGGCGCATGCACGTAACGGGCGTTGCGTACGTTGCGTTCGTCGCGGCGCGTGCGCGTACGGCGCGTTCGTCACGTTCGTGTCGGCGCGTGCACATACGCGTTCATGTCGGAGTTGACGCCCCGGGTTGGGCCCGGGTCACGGGTGCTTGCGGCTTGACCCACACCCACACCCAAGGACACCCGACCCGGTGACCCGTGCGGGTTGGCCTGACCCGTGCATTTCCCTAATATCATGTGCCTGTCTTCTGCCATGCTACTATCCATGTCAGCATAGCCTGTCAGTTCAATCTTGGCTCGTCCATAAGTCAGCCAAAGCTTTTTTGTACCATTTAAGTAACAAAAGACTCTTTTTACAGCCTCCCAATTGTTAAGACTAAGAGCCAAGTGAGATATAAGGCCACTGCAATGATAATTGCAGGGAAGTAAGATAATAGAGACTTGCTTGACTTGAGATTGGAATTATCAAATAACACTTGTAGAACTTGTTGTTATTTCACTGTACTACTAGTCTTTTTATATACAATAATTGGATAATCATATGAAAGAAATATGTTATGACATGTGAATCTGTATGTGAGGGTATGACCTGCTATATGATGCAATGTCTTGGGTGATGTGATCATGGGGTGGAGTTATGTGTTATAGGAAAATGAATAGAAAGAAGGAAAATGTATTGTGCACACAGGTGTTTCAATTCAGGGATGGTAGTGGGGGTTTGACTTGGTTCTCGGTTGTCTCGGCGTGTGTCATGATGTAGAATGTGGGGGATAAATGGTAAACTTGTGATAATATGAATGGTAACTCATGATGGATATGTTTTGCATGTTTGACTCAACTCAGAATTGGCTTGTGTTGCTCTTGTGACTCGTGCATTTGGGGACTTGTTGACTCGTGACTCGTGATTAACTTGCATGTGTTGACTCGTTGAATTGCGTGCGTGTGGACTCGTTGACTTGTGCAGTTATAGACTCGTTAACTCGCATGTGTGTAAACTCGTTGACTTGTGTGTGTGTAAGAGATTTGAATAGAAATGTGGTGAATAGAAATGTGAGGGAATAGTGGGTGTTGTGTGTTGATACTGTGATATTTGCCAGTTTCTAACACTCCTTCTCAAGCTTGTCCGATTCCTAAGAGGTTTAGGAGGTGGACATGCTTGCGCGGTGACAAGGCCTTTGTAAGTATGTCGGCTGGGTTTTCATTGGTTTCAACGTAGTGTAGTTTTATGTTTCCTGCCGTTACTTGTTCGCGAGTATAATGGTAATGCACGTCTATGTGTTTTGTCCTATTGTTGTTGACGTCATTACTAGAGAATGCAATGGAGGACTGATTGTCGGTGTAGATGGGAATGGGAGTGAGTGACAATCCAAAATCATGAGCGAGTTTGATAAGCCATATTCCTTCCGCTGTTGCGAAGGATCCTGCGATGAGTTCTGCTTCCATTGTTGACCAGCTAACAAGGTTTTGTTTCTTCGAGGCCCAGCAGATTGGAGCGCCATTGAACAAAAATATCCATCCAGTGGTGGATTTTCGATCTTCCAAGTCACCTGCAAAGTCCGTGTCGATGAATCCAGCAAGGTTGTGAGCGTATCCTTGAATTCCTCTGCCTTTCTCCTTGTATGTGATTCCGTATTCCTTCGTGTGTAAGAGATATCTGACAATTCTTTTTGCCACTTCCCAGTGTATGGTGTTTGCTCACGTTATGTATTGAGTGCATTTGTTGACTGCGTAAGCGATGTCCAGACATGTGCTGACTGCACAGTAGTTAAGGCTTCTGATTATGGAAGCGTAGGATAAGCTTGGTATGTCGTTTTCTTGACAGTTTGTGTGAAGGTTGATGTTGCTATCCATTGGCGAAGTGAGAGCACGTCCTGGCATAATGTCGAAACATTTCGCGATAGTGGCTATGAAGGAAGGTTGTGATATATGGATTGTTCTGAGATCGCGATGTCATTCTATTTTGATGCCCAATAACCTTGTGGGTATGCCGAGGTCTTGTATGTCAAATGTGCCGCGTATGTCCCTTATCATCCTCTCCATTGACTTTGTGTTGTCAGCCGCGAGTAATCCATCATCCACATACCACCCAACCACCTCAAACAAGTCGTTCTCCCCAAACCTGTAGTAGATTGTGCTATCTGCATGTCCCGGCTCAAATCCTATGTTCATCATCTGCTCCCTGAGGGTTTAGTGCCATACCCTGCCCGATTGCTTTAGCCCATAGATGCCTTTATTGAGTTTGCACACTAGGTTTTCTTCCCCTCTCCCGATGAATCCTTCTGGCTGTCTCATATAAACCTCCTCCTCAAGGATACCATTCAGATAAGCTCCCTTCACGTCGATTTGTCTTAGTTCTAGGTCGTATTTGCTGGCTAGCGCAAGGATGAATTGAATAGAAGTGAGTCAGATCATTGGCGAGTATGTTTCGTTGAAGTCGGTTCCTGGGACTTGTGAGAAGCCTTGTGCTACTAGCCGTGCTTTGTATCTGTTTATTTGTCCTAGGTTGTCGCGCTTGATTCTGAAATTCCATCTACTCTCCACTAGGTTCTTTCTGGCCAGAAGAGGTACGAGCGTCCAGGTGTGATATCCCATTAGTAAGTCATATTCTTGCTCGCACGCCGTCTTCCATTTTTCAACATCGTTTGACTTCATAGCTTCGTGGAAATTCGCCGGTTCGTCCTCCTCTAGCGTTGCGAATGCGCATTCCATGGTCTCGAGGTCCGCCGTACCGTGCGCCATCGCTGCAATTTCCTTTATCAGCGCTGCGCGGTGTCACATCCCTCTGCCATATTTGAGGTTAGATGGGTCCATCCACGGTCCTTGTTCAAAATCCTTGCATCCGGTGGGTGTTTTTTTCTCCATTTGTCTCTTCGTCTGCCTCTTCTTCGACACTGACTTCTCCTTCTCCGTTCTCAACTTCGATCGCGCCGCCGCCTCCATTCTCTATCTTTTCAATTGTACCATCACCGCCGTCCTCTGCTTCCTCAATTATCCCCTCCATCTCCTCGTATTTCCCGGTATCTTCCTCCTTCGTTCCTTCGCTCCATGTTTCACTCGTGGGGCTCTTGATTGATGGTGTGGTAGTGACGGGTGGTTGTGATGTGGTCCAGAGGTTTGGGAGGTCGTCTTCGTCAGGTGCATGTATTGTGGTCCTTTCAATGTGGTTGCGCTCATCGAATATTACGTCTCATGCTTTGAGTAGGGTTTTGGTACTCGGGATCCATACCTTGTAGGCCTTGGAGTTGTCGAAGTAACCTACGAAAACGCCCTCCGTGGACTTGAAGTCACCCTTCCTCCTCGTTGCTTTTGGGGTCAAGACCCAGCACTTGGAACCGTATGTGCGTAACCAGTCTATCTTTGGTTTGACGCCCCAAAATGCTTCGTATGGCGTAGTTCCGATTCTCGAATGGAAGATGCAGTTGCGGATGAAATTGACCGTGTGGATGGCTGAGACCCAGAAGTGGTTGGAAAGATTTGCGTCGTGTCGTAATGTCAGAGCGCCATCCTGCAATGTTCGGTTATATCATTCCACCACTCCGTTCAATTCTGGCGTGTATGGTGGTGTCATTTCGTGGATGATCCTGAGTTTGGTGCAAACGCGTTGGAAATCTGCCCCCGTGTACTCCCCTCCATTGTCCGTCCTCACCCTCCTCACTACAGCCTCTTTTTGCCTCATCAACCACGCTAAGGCTCTCTTGAATGCTCCTGTAATGGTCGCGCATTCCTTGTTTCTGGTAAATTTGATGATCACGTATCTTGTCTTCAGGTCGATCCATGTGACGAAGTAATTGTAACCTCCATAGGATGTTCTGAAAGGGCCACAGATGTCTGATACGATGATGTCTCCAATCCTAGACGGTAGGTCTTCGATCTGCTTAAACGCTGACCTGCTTTGTTTCCCAAACGGGCAGTTTGCACATATTTGCATTCCTAGCACTTGGTCTTCCCTTATGCCTTTAGGCAGGCCTTCCACCATCCCGGTCTTGCTCATGCGCTCCAGGGTGGAATATCCGATGTGCGCAAGTCTGTGGTGCCATAACATTGCGTTGTTTGGTTCCTTTTGCACGTTCGAGATGAAGGCGCTTTTGGTGGAGGCTGAGATAGGGACTGATGCCGTGTAAGTGTATAGATTCTTTATCCTGTCTCCGTATGCGATTATGACGTTGTCTAAGAGCAGTCTTGAATGATCCTTTCCGAAGACCATGTTTACATTGGCGTTCGTCATGCGTCCAACTGACAGTAGGTTTGTCTTGAGCTTTGGTGCATATATAACATTGTGCAAAGTTATTGGCAGATCGGGCAGCTTCGTAGATGGGTCATTCCGTATCAAGATGTGAACCGTCCCTTTCATATTGGCGGTGAACGCTTCTCCAGACACGGTCTCGATTGACATCGGCGGCATGTTGTAGATGCTCTCAAATAGCGTAATATCTCCAGATAGGTGGCTGGACCGAGTCGACCAGCCAGATGTGCGTGTTGTCTCTGATGTTGCCAAGGAACAGTGGTTTGTTAGATATTCTAATGGTTGGTACATCCATAATGCTGTCTTCATCGTGTGCCATCATAATGATTGCTTGATTTTCTTGGATTGCCAACTTCACCTCGGACTTCATCTGGTTCCCTCCTCTTGCTCTGCTTCTTTCTTCCTCATCGCTCCTCCTCTGGATGATTCCTATGGGTCGCCTGAACTGTCTAATGCTTGGGGTTGTGTTGCTCCTCTGTCCATTCCATGGTGTCTGTCCTGCCAAACCTCCTCCTGGCGCAAAGCAGCGAGCCCAAGAATGCCCGTCCTTTCCGCAATTGTTGCAGTGATATGATGGGCGCGGGTTGTTGAATGTGGTGAGTGATTGCCTTCTGTTCACATTGTTAGGATTGTTGATTGGTGCTTGTCCTCTTGGTTTTGCGACGAATGCGGTTGCTGCTTGGTTCGAAATCTCCACTGCGCTCAGGTCTGCCTCGTGAGCCTCCAGCCTCTCTTCTATATCATCGGGCATCGTCACTATCATTTGGATTGTTTGGGAGATGGTCCTCCATGATTCCGGTAAGTTCCTTAGTAATGTTGCAGCATGAGTTGAATCTGATATCATTTCACCCATCCTATCCAACTGGTTTCTGAACTCTTTCATAGCGGTGATGTAGGACGCTACGCTCTGGGTTTCAACCATGTGGTAGTTTTCATACCGGGTGCGTACAATGCTGATTTTGCTTGGGTCCTTGGACTCAAACTTCTTGATCAGTATCTGCCATGTGTCCGCTGCCTCGTCTGTTCCGTCAATAGCTGCTTGGTATTCGGGAGAGATGCATAGAAGGATTTGACTGTAAGCACTGTTGTCTCTGTCCCACCATTCCTCTTGTAGCTTGGGAAGTGAGGTTGTTATGGATGCAACGGCGGGTAGGGTATCAATACCAGTGATTACGTTGTATAGTCCTCTGTCGTGGGCGGTGGCAATCATTTCTCTCTTCCATGAGGTCCAGTTGTCTTTGTTGAGCTTCGGTTTGATGTCGCGAAACTTGTGTATGTCATGCTTTGGTGGGGTAGCTGCTGCCATAGTATATGATATGTGCCTTGTAGTGTAGGGTAAAGAATGAGACTCTTAATCTGTTAAGACTAAGAGCCAAGTGAGATATAAGGCCACTGCAATGATAATTGCAGGGAAGTAAGATAATAGAGACTTGCTTGGCTTGAGATTGGAATTATCAAATAACACTTGTAGAACTTGTTGTTATTTCACTGTACTACTAGTCTTTTTATATACAATAATTGGATAATCATGTGAAAGAAATATGTTATGACATGTGAATCTGTATATGAGGGTATGACCTGCTATATGATGCAATGTCTTGGGTGATGTGATTATGGGGTGGAGTTATGTGTTATAGGAAAATGAATAGAAAGAAGGAAAATGTATTGTGCGTAGGGAATGGCACGGGTCACCCACGGGTCAAATGTGGGTGACCCGCACCCAACCCATGGGAAACCCGAACCCATCCACCCATGGGTTTTTTCCCACGGGTCGATGGGTGTCGGGTGCGCGGCGCACCCGCACGCCTGCGGCGCGTTCGTGTCGTACGTCGCATTCGCGCCGACACGAACGCGCTGTACGCGCACGCGCCAACACGAACGCACAGTACACGGACGCGCCGACATGAACGCGCTGACATGAACGAGCCGACACGAACGCGCCGACATGGACACGTTGTATGCGCATGCGCCAACGTGCTGTACGCGTCGTACGCGTGCACGTACGGCTCGTTGGTGTCGGCGCATGCGTGTCATACGGTGCGGCGCATGTGTGTCGTATGCGCGTGCGGCGCGTGCGTGTCGTATGCGTGTGCAGCGCGCGTGTGTTGTATGCACATGCATGTCGTATGCACACACGTACGACTGGAGCAAGTGGCCGGTTGGGTGTTGTACGCATGCGCATGCACGCGTACATGGTTGACGCGCCAGGTTGGGCCAGGTCACGGGTGCTCTGGGCTTGACCCGCACCCGCACCCAAGGGCACCCGACCCGGTGACCCGTGCGGGTTGGCCAAACCCGTGCTATTCCCTAATTGTGCGTGCAGGTGTTTCAATTCAGGGATGGTAGTGGGGGTTTGACTCGGTTCTCGGTTGTCTCGGTGTGTGTCATGATGTAGAATGTGGGGGATAAATGGTAAACTTGTGATAATATGAATGGTAACTCGTGATAGATATGTTTCACGTGTTTGACTTGACTCGGAACTGGCTTGTGTTGCTCTTGTGACTCGTGCATTTGGGGACTCGTTGACTCATGACTCGTGATTAACTCGCATGTGTTGACTCGTGATTAACTCGCATGTGTTGACTCGTTGAATTGCGTGCGTATGGACTCGTTGACTTGTGCAGTTATAGACTCGTTGACTCGCATGTGTGTAAACTTGTTGACTCGTGTGTGTGTAAGAGATTTGAATAGAAATGTGGTGAATAGAAATATGAGAGAATAGTGGGTGTTGTGTGTTGATACTGTGATATTTGCCAGTTTCTAACACCAATGCATTGGTCCGAACTTCATTGAGTAGCGGGATAGTGTTTGGATGGCATACATGATATCCAGTCATGTCTCTAGGGTGGCATACATCAACGATCCAACGGCCTCTCGATATGGCATGTCGCACATTTGGGCCCATTCAGCAGTCATTTTCGGGGTCTGGGACATGGTGGCATACTCTCAATCAATCCCTGATACACTGAAGGCTCTATCTTGTCCCAAACTTCCTGTATCCTCTTCCAAAGCTCTATTATCCCTCCTGGTAGCTGATTGTACTCTCCAAGCTTCCTCTTCAGATGACTCCACAGATGACTCCACAGATGCTCAATTGGATTAAGATCTGGAGACTGTGCTGGCCATGAAAGAACCTCAAAATGGTTGTTTGCAAACCATTCCTTAGCCTTTTTGCAGGTATGCTTTGGATCATTATCCTGTTGAAAAATAATGTCAGCAGAAGTTTTACCATAGTGCTCTAGACTGGACTCCTCCAAAATCTGGACATAGAGATCCCCATCCATCCTTCCATCAATCTTGACAGCATATCCTGGCCCATCCCATGTCATATAGCCCCAAACCATTATAGAACCTCCACCAAATTTTTATGTTCCCTTAACCAGCCTATTACTCAGCCCCTCTCCTGCCTTCTTCCAAGCCCATTTCTTGCCATCTGACCCTAGCCTATTGACCTTTGTCTCATCTGACCACACAACCCTCTTCCAGTCTTCTACAGTCTAATGCTGGTGAGCAACAGCAAAATCTAACCTTTCCTTCTTGTGTCTCTGGGAGAGTATAGGCTATTTCTTCTTCACCACAGCCTTTAATCCAGCTTCTTTCAGCTTCCTGCACACAGTTTGAGTGGAGAGAGGTGCATTGATGATATCCTGAAGGGTGCTGGTAACTTATACTGTATTTTAAGCTTTTTGAGAGCTGATAAGGTGGACAGTATGTCGAATATTAGCAGGAGAAAGCTTGGATAGGCATCCTCCAACAGCTTTTGGGAGGTCAGGGCAGTGCTTAGAGTGAAGTCTGCAGATGGTGGCATGGCCTACACCAGTAGAGAGTTGAATATGGGAGGTGGAATGGCCAGTATCAAGCTGAGAAAGGATATAGTCAACTTGAACAGGAGAGAGGGATTTCATAGTTTGTTGAAGAAGATTGTTATAGTCTATTTGTTCAATGTTGAGCTATTTGTGATCACATGACCCAATTATAACTCCGACACAAGTCATGTGACCATACAAACCTAGCTATACCTCTGATTGTAATCACACATTTGAAGGCAACAAAACTGATGCAATGAGTCACTGTCAAAAATTGCAATATCTCAACCAATAAGAATTATTACATAAACATGAGGAGACCAATTGAAAGCTGAGATGCAGGGGTCCCTGTGAGAATATTCTCAGATTTTATAGATTTTTATTTGGTTCATAGAATTCAGAGCAAGTGAAAAGTGCCAAACATTGGACCAGTTTTGTGAGCCACTGTATATAAGTGGTGAATGTATGTAGATAGTTCTTCACTCTAAATATCAACTAGGTTTACGCCTTCTTGTCTTCCCTCCTCCTGTCTGAAGTCCTTTACTCGGCCCAGCACTCTTGGCACTCTTCCAGGTTTCCCTTCTGTTCCAAATTAGTGGCATGCATAAGAAGTAGGGTGTACATTGAAGCCAAGCCACTCCGATCGGTCTACAGGACTTGGCCAATTCCCACCAGCATCGTGAAGTCAGCACTATTGAAATAGCACTTAGCCCATGCATCATCGGCAGTACCAATGCCTGACAGTGGATGATGAATGTGCTAAGGCAAGACCAATGTACCAAGTGACTTATATGTGGCTTGGTCACTTGTGTGTGGAATTAGACTGATCGTTCGGTTGGCACTGCTGAGTTACCCGATACTCAGTACGTGTACTTGACAGTAACTTGCTGCCACATCATGGAAATAAATGGGGTTTTGTTTTTTTATCCCCTACACTCACAAAATCCAGTTGTCTTTTTTTCTTCACATCATGCAATCTATCTGCCACAGTTTCCTTAAATGACAGTAGATAACTATCTCTCACATAGTACCAATTTTTTGTAGTCAGAGTGCACCTTAAGTGCATGCACTTTGAGCACTATAATTGATTTTCTCTCTCTCCCTCAACATTAGATTGTGCAATCAAAGGCAAAGCAACTATTGACCTTCTCAAGCGGAATGCAGAAGACTCGGCCGCCCAACACAAGGGGAATGACTTCCATAACATTGTGCATTTCACCCGGACATGTAGAAATCCTAATTCGACAGGTTCAGAAGGATTTAAGTTTTGAAAGAGGTGGGTATTTCAATGAGCACATGGACGCATGCCAACACTTAAATTGGTGGATTTGACTGTATCTCGAGCGAGACACAGGCAGCAGCAAGCTCCACCCATATAGAAACACGTTCGGCCACATGTCACATAAATTCCCTCATGGAGCATCAGAGAAAAATATTACAACTCATCCCGCGTCTTCGTATCTGAGATCTGCTCCTCTTCTTTCGCTGGATCAGCCTCGCTCTCGTCTACGATTTTCTCTCCTGGAGGAGCAGCAGATCCTGAGCTGGCGAGGGAGTCCACA
>QLPI01004705.1:0-18961 GCA_003314275.1 Chroogomphus rutilus | reverse complement strand
TACTACTCTAAATATCTCTTGTATTTATACAAAGTAGAAGATGATTAGTAAGACGAAAACTTCACGGAGTGAAGTTTAGAAGCCAGCCTAATGCGGCCGTGTGCGCGGTACACCCGCATATATGCGGTGGTAATGATATAGACGAAAACTTCACAGGGGGGAAGTTGGAAATAGAATAGAATAGAGAATAGACTGAATAGAAATCCACATGCCAGTGTATCCCCTTCCCAACGAGTCCAGATGAGGTGAGCCGGCCCTTG
This sequence comes from Chroogomphus rutilus, assembly GCA_003314275.1. Classification (NCBI taxonomy): domain Eukaryota; kingdom Fungi; phylum Basidiomycota; class Agaricomycetes; order Boletales; family Gomphidiaceae; genus Chroogomphus; species Chroogomphus rutilus. The sequence goes on along the minus strand of QLPI01004705.1, from coordinate 18,701 downwards.
GGGTAGGTATGGGGCCGGGTAGAGAGTGTGGGGTAAAACCCGCTCCTAAAATCATGGGAATATTATCGTAGGTTCCTCATGATGTATATGACTTCAATATGAAGTTGCGTCCTGATCTGGGAATGGTTGGAGGAGATATTGGAGTTTTGGTGGAGAATGTATATATAAATGACTCAATAATGCCTGGTTCTAACACAGGACTCGTCCGAACAAGGGGGTCCTTTGGGGGTTGGAACTTGGGGACCATCTCCGGACTTGCAGGAGGGGGGCTCGGGCTTGTCCGAGTGGGTAAAGGAGCGGATCAACACCCTAGAAAAAAGGGAGGCCCTCTTTATCGCTCGGGCTCAGAAAGCCCACGAAAATGACATGATGTGGGAGGTGAAGTTGGGCGGTGCCGAGGTGGGTCTCGGATTGTTTGAGTCAAGTCGGAGGTTGCTGATTAGTCTGTGCCCGGACTTGTATGGACAGCAGTCCGAGGGCATGTCTGAAGGTTGGAGAATGGAGCCTGGTTGTGTCTGCAATCACTGCTCCCATCGGGGGGACCCCTGCATATGGCCCTCTTCGGGGAAGGGGTCTTCGTGTTTTGCATGTGCCAATTGGAAGGTGGCGTGCAAGGAGGGGGATCAGGAGGATGGAACCATGGACAAAGGGAAGAGGGGTAGGGGTGCTTTGGAGGATGGTGTAGCTCTGAAGTCGAAGAAGAGGAAGGTGGAGGCAGCGGTTGAGGGGGCTCCTTGGGAGTCGGAGGCCCCTTGGGTTGCTCTCATGAAGGAGTTGGTGGGTGAGTCAAGGGCTTCTCAAGAAGCGGTTTCCTCAGAGTTGCGGGAGTTGAGGTGGGAGGTCCAGGACCTCGGAGATGAAAATAAGAGGATCGCCGATGCCTTGGAGCATATGAACCAGCTCCAAATCCTTGAACAGGCTCGGTGGTTCAACTAGTCTCAGAGTACAGATGACCGGTGGGGAAGCACTCCGAGGGATACCTGGAAGGGGAAGGAGAAGGAGACAGGGGATGACAAGGGAGATGAGAAGGAGGAGGATAAGGGGAAGGGTAAGGAGAGGGGAAGGGAAGATGAAGGAGGTCCGAGGGACAATGGGTCCGACCAGGATGATGCACCTGGGTCTTCTGAGTAGAAGTTGTATTTTTTTTTTTGAAATATTTTTGAATCTTGAGATCGAGTGAAAACGTCTAAGTCAGAAAAAGTGAACTATCAGTCCGAGGTGAGGGACTCTAGGACATCACCCAGGGGACCTGGTTTGTCTGGGTATGCTCGGTGGAAGTGGAGACTACCTCGGAGGCATGGCCAAGCTCATTGGCTGGCAGCCAAGATGTTTCGTCTTCAGTACCTTCGTATCTGGTCCATTGGACTAGGTACTGGAGGGGGCACCTGCATCTTCTTCCATCGATCTTTGAGTGGAGGATCTCGGAGATCTTGTATTTGGGTTCCCCATCGATAATAACTGGGGGTTGGGGTGGGATTATGCGTTCAGAGAAGGTGTTTGGAGTTAAGGGTTCAAGCATAGAGACATGGATGACGGGGTGTATGGCTCTCTTGCTTTTGGGGAGTTGCAGGGTGAATGAGATGGTTCCTACTTGTGCGATGATTTCAAAAGGACCTAGAAATTTCTCTGCTAGTTTCTTAGAAGGTCTTGTAGTTCGGATGTTCTCGGACTTAACGAAGACTTTGTCTCCAATTTTGAAGTCCCGGGAGACCGCTCGGTGATGATCTGTGGAGGCTGAGTATTGGGTCTGAGCTTCAGATATGGTCTTTCGGAGTTGTTGGTGCAGGTCGTCCAAGTCAACTACAAAGTCATGTGCCCGAGAGGAAGCAAGGTTGCATTTGGGGTGGAAAGTGATGTTCGGATGATAGCCCTTGTTGGCATAGAAGGGGGAGATTCCCGTCATTGCATTGGGGGCATTGTTGTACACGAATTCGGCGATGGGTAATAGTTTGGACCAGTTGTTTTGCTGGTAGTTGCAATACACTCGGAGATACTGTTCAAGGGTTTGATTCATGCGTTCAGTTTGTCTGTCCCCTTCGGGGTGATAACCTGATGTGAAGTGGAGCTTCATGTCCAAGGCTTTTCCGAGGGATCGGAAGAATAAGGAGACAAACTTGGATCCTCGGTCCAAGGTAACGTGTGATGGTACTCCATGCTTTGAGAATACATGTAGGACGAAGAGTCTGGCAAGGGTTGGGGCAGTGATTGTGTCAATGGTGGGGATGAAGAGGGACTGCTTTTTTAGGCGGTCTATGATGATGAGGATAGTGTTGTAGCTGTCCAAGGTGGGCAGTTTCTCTATGAAATCCATAGAGATGGAGTTCCAAGGTCGTTTGGGGATCGGTAATTGCTTGAGTAGCCCATAAGGGCGATGTCTCTGTGGCTTAGACCTCATACAAGTGGTACAAGATTTAACATAGGACTTAACGGAATCTCGGAGTTTGGGCCAGACATAGTCTCTTTGGATGAGTTCTAATGTCCGATTCTGGCCAAAATGTCCTGAGATTGGGTGGTTGTGTTTGTCTTGTAGAACTCGAAGTCGGAGGTTTCCATGATAGGGGACATAGATTCTTTTATCGAGGAGGAGGAGTCTATCCTCGGAGATGGTCCATCAATCGGTGAGGTTGTCCATTGATCGGTGAGGTTGTCCATTGATCGGTGAGGTTGTCCATTGATCGGCGAGGTTGTCCATTAATCGGCGAGGTTGTCCATTGATCAGTGAGGTTGTCCATTGATCGGTGAGGTTGTCCATTGATCGGTGAGGTTGTCCATTGATCAGTGAGGTTGTCCATTGATCGGTGAGGTTGTCCATTTGGGATGAGGTTGTGGGGTCTTCTTGGAGTGAGGTTCAGATGTCTTTATGGAGTTGTTCTACGTCCATGATCATTGCGGCTCACATTACCGGAGTGTACAAGGAGGTGGCTTGGAGTGATGATACAAGTTGTTCCATTGTAAAGACTGGTTGGAGGTTGTGCAGATTGATCTTGGCGTAGTCGCTCGCTCCCTCTTTAGGGTAGACGTTCCATCGTCTAGTCAGTGCGTTGGGTTTAGCACCGAGGCGACCAGGTCAGAAGCGGATTACCATGTTGAACTGGGAGAGATATTTGGACCATCGGACCTGCCGACGGGTGAGTAACTTGGTTGTTGAAAAATATTCTAAATTCTTGTGGTCAGTGACAACGTCGATCAGATCTGCTGAACCCTCTAGGTAGTGTCTCCAGGTCTTGAAGGCTTCAAAGATGGCCAGTAGTTCTTTGTCGTGTACATCGTAGTTCAATTCCGGAGGGGTGAAGGTTCGGGAGTGAAAGGCTATTGGGTGGATGTCGTTGTCCGTTGGCGATATGGTGGAGAGAATTGCTGCAAGGGCGTAGTCCGAGGTGTCGGACTCGACAATGAGTTGAGATCTGGGGATCCACTGTTGTAGGATCGGTGCCATAGTGAATGCTTTCTTGAGTGTCTCGAAGGATGTTCTGCAATTCTCAGTAAAATTCCATGGAGTATCTTTTCGTGTCAGACGAGTTAGCGGCACTGTGATGTCAGAGTAGTTGAAGATGAAGTGCCGGTAGAAGTTCATGAATCCGAGGAAAGACTGAATGTCTTTGATTTTTCGGGGTTCAGGCCATTCCTGGATGACTTTGACTTTGTCGTTGGCCATGGTCAGGCCCTTTGGAGAGAGGATGTATCTGAGGTACTCCATGGTGTCTGTGTGGAAGAAGCATTTATCTGCCTGGGCATATAAGTGGTTTGCTCGGAGGCATCGGAGGACTTCTTTGACGTGGTTTCTATGTTCTTCTAAATTGTCGGAGTAGATCAGGATGTCATCCAGGTATACTAGTATGGACAGATCTAAGAGGTCAGAGAAGACGTCGTTCATGAATCGCTGGAAGGCGGCCAGGGAGTTGGTGAGTCTGAAGGGCATCACACTCCATTCGAAAGATCCATAGCATGTGCGGAAGGCGGTTTTCCATTTGTCGCCTTCTCGGATGTGTACCAGGTGGTACGCATGTCGGAGATCTATCTTGGTGAATATTCGGGCCTTTCGGGGACTGTCCAGGAGATCGGAGATTAGGGGGAGTGGGTAGTGATCCTTCTTTGTTATTTTGTTTAGTCCGCAAAAGTCGACGCATAAGCGTAGTGATCCATCTTTCTTTCGGGTGAAGAGGACTGGAGCTCCCCCAGGGAGCGTGAGGGTTGTATAAACCCTGTGGATATGTTCTCATCTAAGAACTCTCGGAGGGACTTCAGTTCATGTTCGGAGAGAGAATAGATCAGACTGAATGGGGGTGATGTGCCTTCCTCCAGTTTGATCTTGAGGTCATAGGGTCGGTGAGGGGCTAAGGTGTTGGCCCACGTTTTGCTGAAAATGTCTTTGAACTCGTGGTACTTACTTGGGACGTTACTCAGGTCTATCGGACCTTCTTCAGAGTCTTGGCGGTCGGAGAGGAAGAGCTGGAAGGTTTGTGTACCTTCCATTCTTGATATTTGGGCAAAGGCTGCTGCGTTGACTAAGGCAACATTTGGTGCCACGAGCTGGAGTTTCGGAGGGGACGGAGTTTCGGATGAGCACAGAGTTGTAGCTGCTGGCTTGGATGGTACCTGGAGATTAGTTGTGGTCGGAGAGCCGAATGATATACTTCCCAATACCCAGTCAATCAACGGATTGTAGTGGGTGAGCCAGTTGTGTCCAAGGACTGCCGAGCAACTAGCATCCAATGGAGTTACGTAGAACATAATGGTGTGTTGCTCCCCTGTTGGGAAGTGAACGTGGAGGTCGATGGCTTTTCGAATTATGGAGTTGGAGGAGCCATCGAAGAGTCATAGCAAAATCGGAGTGATGTTGTAGGTTCGGAGCTGATGCTTTGTAGTGTAGTCGGAGTCCAGGAAGCAATGAGTTGATCCTGAGTCTATTAGTGTGTTAATATAGGTGGTTTCAAGGTGGAGACGGATGGTCAAGGAGTTGGGACTGGAAAGAGCAGATGCGTTGAGTCTTATCTCCATTGGTGCATCATTGGGTTCAGCGCAGCCCTTAACTGATGTTTGAGTTGAAGGGCTGCTTAGAGATTTTTTGACTCCGAGGTATCTTCTACTTCGGAGATCGTTGCCTCGGTCGTGCTTTCTACGATAGTAGTTGCACGTCCTTTGGCGGTGGCAGAGGTTGACTTGGGACATTCCTTTGCTACATGACTGGTTCTTCCACAGAACAGGCAGAGGTTGTGCTCGAAACGGCATTGTCGTTCTTGAGGCATGAGTTTGCCGTCTTTGCCGAGTTTCATGCTCATGTCCAAGGTTGTCTTATTCAGGGTCTGGTTGGGGTTCAGAGGTCTGGTGCTCGGACTTGCAATTGGAGCAGTTGGTGCCCTGTTTCTGTCATTTGGATGTTCAGGGGCTTTGGACGTGGAGGCTTCCTGAGACATTTCGGAGTGCCTTTCCCAGTAATGGGAGTCGATCAACTGAGACAGTCGTCATAGTTGTAGTAGGGAGTCGGGCTTTCCTACACAGGCGATTTCATCTTTGATCCTACTGGGTAGGCCGTTGTAGGACTGGCGATGGAGTGTGGAGTCTCCCCACTGAACGCGAATGGTGAGCCTGTTGAATTCCACCATGTACTTTGTGATGCGTTGGTTGTCACGCATTCGGAGGGCTTCGAGGTCATCTTTGGCCTCTCCTTCTGGATCATGGGGGCCAAAGTTGGTTTTGAGTTCGGAGACAAATTCCTGATAATCGTAAAGTGTCAAGTCCACGTACCGAGACCCATCCGCTGGCAATGCCGACCGAGCAATCATCCTATATCCACGACCAAGTGCCCGCGTCACATGCATAGCACTTGGTGCACCGGTCCTGGCTCGGCACATCTGCCATCCACACTCCTCGGTCCATTTCACCTCGGGACTTCCTGTCCTTGTATTATCCTCGGATATGCCCCCATTGTTTTATACTCAGCCACTCCCTATTGTCCTATCTTGAGTCACGATCCTATTATCCTGTCTTTTATTGTTCTATCCCCGCTTTGCATTCCTTGTTCTAATTTTATTCGTTGTGGACAATGCCCACATGCTCTGCATACCTTGTTGTCCCACATTCCTTATTCCACATGTCACTTCTTAACCTATATAAGTAGGACATGCATGTACATATTTCCTCATTCTGTGTATCGACTAGACTTAGGCCCTTCTACCTTCTTCTCTTCTGTTAAGTCCTCGACTTGGGCAGGCATCCTCAGCATCCCCCCGAGTATCTGTCTGTTGCAAATACAGTGGCACGCACGGCAAGTAGGGCGCAATGCACGAGTACATTGAAGCCAACGCCACTACTCTTGGCCTGCAGGACTTGGCCATAGTCCTCCCGACCTTTCGATAACACCCCTCGGCAGTACCGAAGTCTGTCAGTACCCGACGCTTGACATAAAGCCAGTAAGGGTCTTCTTCAGAGGAGAGACCGGGTTCGAAGTAGTCTAAGGCAGTGCCAGTTAGATATGATAGTATATAGGTTACTTTGGCACTGTCGGAGTCAAAGGTGTCAGGGTGGTCTCGAAAGTTTAAGGTGCACTGCACCAGGAACGGTTGTAGTTTCTTGGTGTCGGAGCCATCGAAGGGGTTGGGGTCTCGAATCTTGGTCCGAGCTGATGATTACTTTGAGCCGGACAGATGTTTGGCTAACATGGTGATGGCTTCGGCCAAGTTGGCTTCAGTATTGGCATCGTCTGAGGGTGGCATTGGGTTTTCTAGGAGGGGGTTTGATGAGTGTTTGGATGGTGGGCCTGGAAGGTTTGGTGGCATATGGATGTCGGGTTCTGCGGCAGGTAAGTTTGTGGTCAGGGATGCGTGGCGTACCAAAGCTTCCGTAAGTCTTTGAACAGTTCTGATTCGTTCGCTGCATCTCATAGATGATCAGGAGTGTGAGTTCAAATATACTGTCAGCGTCCGAGTTTGCATCAGGTCCGAGCTGACATAAGTTGGTCTGAGTCGTGTGTTTGGAGTCGTAAGGACTTGGCTTCAACTTTAATGTTGCACCCTCCTCGATCGTCAGTCCTTTATTTCAGAGGTTCGGAGAAGATAAGTTTTCGGAGTTCAAGAGTGAGTGGGAATACAAGTCGATATTTGAACTAAGGTATAGTACAGAAGTCTGGAGGTATTTATACATATGATCCTTATTGTAACTAATTAGGAATAGTCAAGAGAACAATAAGACGAACGAAAACGGAGTACAAGAAGATCTACAACTGGTGTTACAATAAGACTATTGTTTGATGAGAAAGGAAGGTTGTCCAAGGTCCGAGGTGATCATCGTTGGTTGGACTCAGAGGTGACCAGGTGGGTCCGGACTGGCTCGGACTTGGTTTGGAGGGAGATTCTTCGTAGCACCCTATGTCGGATGTCCGAGGTGTCCAGGTTATATCACGGATATAACACCCCACCCATGTCTGGACTGGAGCAGGATATCGAGGCAGAAGTCTCAGAGCAGGTGCGCACCTTCAAAGCCAAATGTGCAGAAAAGATTCGCTTGTTGGAGGCAGAAGGGGTGTGGAAACTGGAGGCTGCCCAGAAGGTTGGAAAAAATCGGAGGGCTGAAGTCCGAAGGTTGGAGGAGAAGAAAAAGGGGGTGGAGCAAAGGAGGAGGAAGGAGGAAGAGGATTGAGGCATGGAGCAGGATGCCAAGGCCCTGGAGCTTGACCTCCTGGCTAGTCAGGAGGTTGGAGATTCGGAAGATGTGCCATCCTGGGGGGGTTTTGCTGTCATACCAGGGTCCAAGGATGGGGATGTCCCATCGCAGGAGACCAACAAGTCCAATAAATCCTTGAGTGGTGTCCCCTCAGATTCAGAGTCCATCTTTTCTCCTACTGGTGTCAATCCAGGAGGTGGGGAGGATTTCTCTATCATGCCTGTGGTCGGGGCAAGTACTGCTGTGAGGGATGTTGTCAGGGGACTACCAGTTTATTCCTCTTTTCCTTCCTTTCATTCCTTTTATCTCCTTCATTTCTCTTATCCCCTTGCTTATATTACTTCTTTAATCATTTCTCTATCTTCTCTTTTCATATGTTTGCTGTAATCCCTTCCCCTTAATCTTCTATTGTCTTCTTTGCTGGCTGTGACAGGTTTGTTATGTCACAGTCACTGTAGCTATATAGTTGCTGCTTAGGTAAGGGGGTCCTTTGGTTGTTCTCCTCTGGACCTCCCTGCCAGGTAAGCAGCTCGCATGTATTTAGTTACATTGCCTTTTATATACTTACTTCTGGATCTCCCTGCCAGTGTCTGGTAGTGCCTGTGGGTAAACTTAGGGTTCTAGTCCCTGGGTTAGGCCCTGGGTAGGTCACAGGGCTGGGTGGTGTCCTGCTGTTGGTCTCCCAGCAGGTACTGGAATCAGTACCTGAGTAGGTTGCCCTTACAGATGTGGAGAGGGAGCGTCGGAAACATTGCAAGAAGGATGCCTAGGTTTTAGGGACGCAAAGGGCCTATGAAAATCAGGTGGCTTGGGATGTGCGGGTGACCGGAAAGGAGGTGGGTCTTGGACCCTTTGAGTCTAGCTGTTGGGCACTGATTCGACATCCTCCTGACCTGTATCAGGTTGCCAACCGAGGGATTCCTTCTTTTTTGAGGTCAGAATCCTGTGACAAGTGTCTTAAATGTGGGAAACCCTGTGAGTGGACCACATTGGTCAATGTCAAGTACACACACCGAAACCCATTTATTCAGCAGTGCCAACCAAGAAACCATTCTATATCCACGACCAAGTGCCCATGCCACATGCATAACACTTGGTATGCCAGTCTCGGATAGGTACATACGCCATCCACAACTCCTTGTCCTCACCCTTTGGTCCGTCTCACCTCGGCACCTCCTGTCCTTGTATTATCCTTAGTTACAACTCCATTGTTTTATACTCGGCCACTCCCTATTGTCCTATCCTTGGCCACATCTCTATTATCTTATCCCTTATTGTTTTATCCCTGTTTTACATCCCTTCATTCTAATTTTATTCGTTGTGGACAATAACCACATGCTCTGCATACCTTGTTGTTCCACATTCCTTACTCCACATGTCACTTCTTAACCTATATAAGTAGGATATGCATGTACATATTTCCTCATTCTGGGTATCGACTAGGCTTAGGCCCTTCTACCTTCTTCCCCTCTGTAAAGTCCTTGACTCGGGCCGGCAGTACCAGCATCCTCCTGAGTACCTGCCTGCTGCAAAACCAGTGGCACGCACGGCAAGTAGGGTGCAACGCACGAGTATGTTGAAGCCAACACCACCACTCTTGGCCTGCAGGACTTGGCCATAGTCCGCCGGATCCTTCGACAACACCCCTCGGCAGTACTGAAGTCCTTCAGTATCCAAAGCCTGACAGTTACCTTGGCACTGTTGGAGTCGAAAGTGTCAGGGTGGTCATGGAAGTTCAGACTACATTGCACTAGGAAGGCTTGTAGTTTCCTTGAATCAGATCCATCGAAGGTGTCTAGATCCCAGTGCAGGGGGCTGATCTTCTAGGGCTGGTCAAGTTATTTGCCAGCATAATGAGGGCCTGAGTGAGGTCAGGCACATTGTTGGGTCCTAGGAGGGGGGGGCCCTCCTGGATGTGCAGGAGGTGGCAGTGCAGTGGGTGGTGTGACATGGTACTGGACAATGGGGGGTGGTGCAGCAGGTGGAGGTGTGAAAGGTGGTGGTGCAATGAGTGGTGGTGTGATGGGCAGTGGTGCCACAGGCAGTGGTGCCACAGGCAGTGGTGCCACAGGCAGTGGTGCCACAGGCAGTGGTGCAACAAATGGAGGTATGAAGGGTGGTGGTGTGTAGGGGGGGATGCAAAGTGGTGCCGATGGTGGTCCTGAAGTTGATAGCACTGCTGAGGATGGTCCTGAACTGGATAGCATCTCTGAGGGTGATGATTGCTGAGTTTCTGGGGGGTGGTTCACAAAGAACAGGTTGGTCATATTCAAATGCAGGTGTAGATCTGCGCTCGAGAATCTGGACTTGGATGAAGGATCCGGAGGGTATGCTGGGGTCTGAGGTGTCTGGAAACTGGGTCCAGGGGCGGACAGTTCTCAGGGGATGGATGCATGGCAGGCAGACACCTGGGTGGTTGTCTGTAGGGTTTGTAAACATGTGATGGGTCTCGAGTTCATGATGATCAGGAGTGTGAGTACAAATATACTGTTAAATCTGCATGTCGGCGCTTAGCTAGATACTTCTAGAAGGGGTTCCAGGGGTTCTGAATGGTTTCTGAGGGGGGGTTCATACTCTGGAGGCGGAGGGACTAGAGATCATGGGTTCACAGATGGAAATGGAAAGGCAGAAAGATGGGAGCACCGGTGTAAGGGCAACCTAGGCAGGTGTTCTACCCTTGGGCAGTACACTGGTGAAGGGGGATCTAAAGATTTAGTATGGTACCTAATACATAGTGACTAGCCTACCTGGCAAAGGGGGATCTGAAGGTGGATGCATCTAAGGCATGGATTCGATGTGGGGCACCTGGGTGTAGGTGGTAGAAGTCGGCAACAAGGTCAGGGGCCTGGATGTCATTTTTGTTCTCCCAAGAATTCTCTTCATAGCAATAACCCTTCCATTTGAGGGAATTGCAGCTGATTTCCTCTCATCTGGCTGTCAAGTACTTGTTTGACCTCAAAGTACTCCTGCTCATCGACGAAGATCAGCTGTGGTGGAAGGGGCTGTCACCTACCCAGGATAGGGTCCACCAGAGCCAAGGTGAGTTTGACAACTGGGAAGACTGGGTGAAGATGGCTCAAGGCTCTTGGGAGTCAAAGTCGGTATGCATGAGACCCCACTCGTTCTTCGACAAGGTAGGGACCAAGTCACCTGTGTGCTAGCTTCTTGGACAGCCGATTGGTACGAATATTGCTAGCATCGAGGTACACTTTGTTGCCTGGCATGAATGTCAGTGTCGGCTGGTGCATGCAGTTGTAATAGGTTGCCATATCGACCTTCAACTTTACCAGGGCTGCCTTTGCTTCCAAAAGTGCTCCTTCCATCTGCTCCTTGAACTCATTCACAGATTCAAGGCAGGATAGGGGTTGATGCAGCTCGAACCCCATCCATGGGTGTCAGCCTGTATCCAACAAGAAGGGGGACTCGCGGGTCAAAGTGTGAACGTGATTTTTGTACTGAAACTCAGCTAGGGGCAGGAGATCATCCCAATCATCTTGCCTCTTGTTGACAAAGAGGCATAGGTACTGTTCTAGTTCTTGGTTCACCTGTTTGGTCTGACCATCCATCTGTGGGTGGTAGGCCATAGAGGCTGCCAGGTGAATGCCCAGTAAGTGGTAGAGCTCCCAGGTAAACTCATGGACAAATTGGACCCCCCAATCGGACACCACCACCCTCAGCAACCCGTGCAGCTTCCATATGTGGTGTAGGAAAAGTCATGCTACTCTGGCTGCCGTTACCATCATGTGGGTCAGTATGAAGTGTTCCCGTTTGGATACCAAGTCTACCATGTTCATCATGGCGTCAAACCCATGCACATTGGGAAGTTCTACTATGAAGTCTACACTTATGACATCCCACCATGCCTTGGGGATCGGGAGCAGGTGGAGTTCCCCAGCAGGCCATTGTCTTTGGACCTTTATTCGTAGGCACAGGTCGCACATCTTGGTATACTTGCCAATGTACTGAGACATGTGAGGCCACCAATAGTTTTGGGAGACAAGTTCAAGGGTCTTCTAGCAGCCCGGGTGCCCAGCTATCATAGAGTCATAGTAGTGGGCTACGATCTGTCGCCAGAGGCCTCCCACATTGGGGACATACACCTTGCCTTGGAAGGTCAATAGTCCATCGGCCTCTGCCCATTCAGCTGAAAGCAATGATCTCCCTCCTGCTTCCCACAACTTCCTCACCACATCCATCACTTCATCCTCCAGAACCCCTTCACTTAACACCCTCTTCAGTTCTTGGGCAATTCCCTGCTCTTCTCCCTCCAGCACCACTCCTTCGAGTGCCCATATTGCAAACAGCTCAGGGCGAAGCAAGACCAGGTTGCTATTGTCTCCTGTTCCTGATCCATGGTCTGACCGACGTGAGAGCATGTCGGACTTCCCCATCGTTATCTAGGCATATGTCCCAGGTGACTATGGGAAGGAGATTATTTAGGTAGATAACTGTTCTTATATCTATCTAATAGATGTATTGGAAATCTATTGTGTTCCACGATAGACAGCCCTCTGCACGATACAAAGGTTTTAGGTTTGGCTAAGCACCGACCCAGGGAGGTGGCTATGGGGGATGCACGAGTAGGTGACAGTTGTTTGTGAACGACTCTGGTACTGTCAATGTATAGTACCAGCATGAGTGCAATATGATACATATCGGGAATTATTCCCAGTGTGTCCGGACAACAATAATATTGCCCTGATGGATCTAGCCTGATATGGCTTGGGGTCACGTGACTGTATCTGTGAATATGCATGGGGCCGAGCAACTGCCTGATGATGATGGACTCTATAGAGAGTGTGAGTAAATTGCAGTTAAATCGTAGTAAACTCAATATGATGTTCCCGTTAGGTCCGGGGACATGAGTGATGACGATGAAGGTAATAGCCCAGTATAATGACATGAGCGATCCAGACTTCATCGATTACAACAATAAACAGTGTTCTTATGAGTGCAAGACTAACTTACTATTTTTCTATCTACCTATCTCTTATAGAGATTCCGAGTCCTGAATATAATGACCACCATAACTACCCTGAGACAGTGTCTATATGTGGTCAGCCTGATGTGGGTCACCGCTCCTTCAATCTATTTCTGTCCACCCTGTCTGCATGGTTCTACTCAATGTGAAAATACTCTCTGCTGCTTCTTACAGTGTATCTTTGGCGTCGAGCCCTGTTTCTCTGCTAGTGAGTGCGTGTCGCCTGCATATATGCACCCCAAATGTCTCTTCTCCTGTCTCCTAGCCTGTGAGTGATATGTCCCTCTATCTCTATGTATCCTATGACCTATTTCCACCCCGTAGACTCTGTTCCAGGTGTGTCTATCTCTCTCTTGTCCCATTTGTATTCCTTCCTTGTGGGTGCCTAGCATATAGGCCATCGTGTCTCGATCTGCCATCTCTACATATATGTGTGGTACTCTTGTATATACTTTTGGGTACTTGTAATGCTACTTTTAGTTCTTTTCCAGGGCTCTCTTGTCTCTAAATATATCTCTAAGTTCAACTCTTTACATGAATGCACTTCTCTGTGTTCCTGATCCTGTATCTCCTCCTTCATCTCCTCCCATCCTTTATCCCCTCCTTCTCTCATCTCAATACATTACTCCCAGTTGGTGCTGCAGATTGAAGTTAAAATGCAAGAGATAGAGGGACCAATGGGCTTATCGTCGGTTCAACTTTTTTGAGGATCAGAAGTACTCTAGGTTCTTATAGTCGGTCCAGATTTTGACTTTGTGCTCAGCGCCCTCTAAGAAGTGCCTCCACTCTTCCAAGGCCCAGATGATCGCAAGCATCTCCTTGTCATAGATCTTGTAGTTCCTTTCTACTGGGGAGAGGCTTTTTGAGTAAAAGGCAATTGGGTGCCACCTGCAATCCTCGCGTGACTACTGCAAAAGGACCACCCCCATGGCCATGTCAGAGCTATCCACTTCAACTCAGTAAGGACAAGTAACATTGGCAAATCCGAGGATGGACACCATCGTGAACTTCGTTTTGAGCCCTTCAAAGGCCACCTGTTCCATGTCTCCCCAGCTCTACCTTGCATCCTTCTTCACAAGTTCGAACAGTGGCCGGGCGTGGTGTGAGAACCTCTCGATGAACCTCCAATAGAAGTTGGCAAAGCTGAGGAAGGCCTGTGCCTCTCTTTGGTTTGATGGGGCTGGCCAACCCGTGACACCTTCTACCTTGACCAGGTCCATCTCCACCTTGCCATGAGATATGATGAGGCCTAAGTATTCGATCCAAACTCACACTTCTCTGGCCAAAGATAGAGCTTGTGGGCCCTCAGCCATTCAAGGACCTCTCTGATGACCCGTCAATGCTCTTTGAGAGTCTCAGTAAAGATGAGGATGTCATCCAGGTACACACACACATGCCCTTCCATCACTAGATCCTGAAAGATGTCATTCATCATGGTCTGGAATGTTGCAGGGCTGTTGGTGAGGCCGAAGAACATGACAAGGGGCTCGAAAAGCCCTCAGTTTGTGCGAAATGCTGCCTTCCACTTGTCCCCTTCCTTGATCTATACATTGTTAAACCCCCATTGCACATCTAACTTTGTGAAGTACTTGGCCCCCTGAAGTTGCGCAATGAGTTCCAAGATGATGGGGAGGGGATATTGGTTCTTTACTGTCATCACATTGAGCACCTGGTAGTCTTGGACCAGTCAAAGGGAGCCATCCTTTTTCTTAATGAAGAATACGGGGCTTCCCATAGGGGATTTGGAGGGGCAGATGCGACCTGTACAGAGATTTGGAGGGGCAGATGCGACCTGTATAGAGATTTTCCTGTAGGAACTCATCCAGTTCTTGCTGTTTACTTGGAGAGAGCAGGTATACCTTGCAAGCTGAGAGTTTTGCACCCAGTTCTAGTTCGATTGCATGGTCCCACATCCTTTGCTCAGGGAGGGAATCAAAGGACTCCTTCTCAAAGAGGTCGTTAAGTCTTGGAGATAGGGTGGGATTGCCCCTTTCTCTTTAGGAGGGGTGCTCTAGAGTGCTCATTTGGCCAGCTGTTGTGTGGTTTTGGCTGCTGCAATAGTCCCAATTGGGATGTTTGGTAGGGCTACAGTCGCAAAAAGGTGATCCCCTGGTTCAAGGAAGGGCATACCATTGTCGGTGCTCTCACAGTCTTCCAACTTGTCAACCATCATATTTGGCAAGGGGCCGGTCCGGAGAGCCCAAATCACCATTTCTTCCCGACATTCCTTCTGTAACTTGACCTGGCAGGTGTGGCATTAGGTGGAGCACCGACTCAGCATGACCTCTTGCTTTTGCCAGTTGACCTCAGGGTTATGATTGCGGAGCCAGGGATAGCCAAGGATCATCTTGTACTTCGATAGATTGGTCACGGCAAACATGGCTTGTTCTGAGTGATCTTGGTAGCATAATATCACATCGACCACATGTTGGATCACTCCCTCTTTGTTTGGGGTACCATCAACATTGTACACTGGTGCGGGTTAAGTCAACGGGCACAAGGTCAACCTCTCCACGACTGCAAAATTTCGATCTATAAACAGTCCGGTGGCCCTGCTATCTAGTAGGGCAGTTACACCTTTGACTTCGGCTGTGTTGGTAGTCTGTATCTCTACCTTGAGGTTCAGCAAATTTGGCGAGGCGGTGGAGGCCACCATGTATTGTTTTGGGAGACTATGTTCCCAATGTTCCAACCTGAGAGGGTGTCACAACCACAATACCATGCTCTGACTTACTCGGCAGTACTGACCAACCAACCCTTACCCATATCATCCCTCATGGTGCATGGTTTCGGCTTGGTACACTTGGTTCCTCATCTGGTTCATTATCCTTACCTCACCCTCCTATTCTTTATGATTCTTACACTCCCTGTCCTTCCCCTCACCTGCTTACCCTTGGGACATTCACTATTCATTGCCATTTACTCGTGGCCCTATTGTTCTATATCTTGGCCACCCCTTATTGTTCTATTCTTTCCCACAATCTCACTCACTTATTATCGGTCATACAGTGACTCACAAAACTGAGTCAATGTTTGGTGCTTTTGGACCATTCATTGAATAGCTTTGAATGTAAAACATACATGAAAAAGATGTTGGTGCATCAAAGAAAGAATCTGATCAGGGCTATGCAACCATTGAAAAATTATGTAATTCCGGTCAGGGTGATGAAGATATGGGCAATTCAAATCAAGGGCTCATTGACTTAGTTTTGTAAGAGGGTATCAGAGAAATAGTAAGTTGCAATTCTAGTACTTGGTATTGCCCCCCTTGGCCTTAATTACTGCCTCAAGTCTTCTAGGCATACTCTCTATCAAATTCTGACACACCTCTGGTGGTATGTTATCCCATACCTCCTCTATTCTCTCCCAAATTTGCCAAACTCCCTTGGGTGGTGTTGGATACTCCTTAAGCCTGTTTTTTGTATGATCCCAGAGGTGCTCAATAGGATTCAGGTCTGGAGACTGTGCAGGCCAGTCAAGGAGAGTGATATTGTTGTTTTCCATCCAGTTCTTCACCTTCTTTGACTTGTGCTTTGGGTCATTGTCCTGTTGAAAAATTACCTGTTCCTCAGGAATTCCACTTTCCTCCAGGCTGGGCAGCAGGTGGTCCTCCAAAATGGACACAAACTAATCAGCATCCATCTTCCCCTCAATCTCTGCAAGCTGGCCAACACCATTCCATCCCATACACCCCCATACCATAATGTTTTTCCCTCTGTCCCCGGTACCTCTCTCTCATTCAACCCCTCCCCCTTCTGTTTCCAGACCCACTGCCTCCCATCTGACCCAAACCTGTTGATTTTGGTCTCATCTGACCAAATGACCCTCTTCCAGTCCTCTACAGTCCACTCTCTGTGCTTCAAAGCAAAGGCCAACCCCAGGTATCTATGTCTTGCACTGAAGAAGGGCTTTTTCTTCTTCACCACAGCCTTGAATGAATGTTTCCTGAGGAGTCTTCTGACTGTTTCTGAGGAGACTGGGTGGGGTATAATTGTATTGATGTGTTTGGTGACCTGAGTAGCATTGGCAGCTCTGCCAGTAGCAATTTGTGATAAAATAGAATGTTGATCTCTAGAGGAAAGCTTGGGGGGATGACCTCCAGAGGAGCAGGACTAATTGGGATGGAGAGTTCTGAGAGTCCTGGATACTGTAGACTGGCTGAGGCCAAGTCTTGAGGCAATAGTGCGAGTGGAATGGCCATGAGAGGCCAAGGAGAGGATGTTTTCTTTTTGAGCAGAGGAAGTGGGGTGCATTGGAGTGTAGTGAAGTTCTGCACATGTTGGAGGGGATTAAATACCTTAATTTGAGTTCTCATGAAAGATAAGGTTACCATAGTAACCATCTATCAAGGGTTGCATGTTATATAATAGATGGAGCATCAGATTCTGATTGTTCTGACACCATCTCACAAAACTGAGTCAATAGGCCCTTGATTTGAATTGCCCATATCTTTATCACCCCTGATTGGAATTACATAATATTTTCATGGTTGCATAGCCCTTATCAGATTCTTTATTTGATGCATGTTACGCCCCATGCCTCCAACAAACCCCCACCAACCCCCACAATCACCCACCCCCGTCTCCGAATCCTCCCCGACCATCGAAGCACGGACCCGTTCCCGTTTCCGTTCCTGTTTCCGTTCCCGTTCCCGTAACATCCGTCCGAACTACCACTAGTCCGATTCCGATTCCCGTAACCTAGGATTCCGCATCTTGATAACCGACGTGCTAGTATCGCGTACCTTACCCCCTTGTTCTTCCTTACTATTGACCCCTTGTACCCCTTTTCCTTCTTGTTTTATGACCGGCAAAAATAGTACAAGGATAAACCACATGTATATAGTCTGACAGTTGACTGGACTGTTTGCTAGTACAAATATCGATTTAGTCTCCCACCAGTTTCCGATTCATTTCCGGTAAACTCCCGCCTCCTTTCCGAAATTAGGGACAGACGATCGAGGAGGGCGCAACACATAAGTTGAAGCCAAGTCCCTTCGACCTCGAACACCTCAGTGACCGGATTGAACTATTCCGCGATCTACCCTAAGCTTCCGGCGCCTCTGTTCCCGTCCGTAGCCCGTCCAACTTCCGTCTCGGCCTTCGGCCCCGTTACAGACCTTCGCACTAGCCCGGATAACCCCTTCGGAAATACTAGCTAAGCGCCTGACACGCGGACTTAACAGTATATTCGTACTCACACTCCTGATCGTCATGAAAAATAAGACACGAACAAGGTTCTTATGAGCATGCGCCAGACCCCTCTTTCTACGGGCACCACTCTCGAAGAGCGCCCCCGTACCACTGGGAAGCATGACCAATCTCGCTAAAGCCATCACTACACTAGCAAACAGCCTAGCTACCCCTAAGAAATCGAGACCCCCCACACAGGTTCGAAACCCAGACCCTTTTGACGGTTCCAACCCCAGAAAATTACAAACCTTCCTCGTACAGTGCAACCTAATTTTTCAGGATGACCCAGAAA
Organism: Chroogomphus rutilus; assembly: GCA_003314275.1. Taxonomy (NCBI): domain Eukaryota; kingdom Fungi; phylum Basidiomycota; class Agaricomycetes; order Boletales; family Gomphidiaceae; genus Chroogomphus; species Chroogomphus rutilus. The sequence goes on along the minus strand of QLPI01004705.1, from coordinate 577 downwards.
CCTTCAACACCAGTAGCACCAAAGTAACCTACGCGCTATCATATCTAACCGGAACCGCCCTGGACTACTTCGAACCCACCTTCACCACCCATGACGAACCCCTCTGGCTCCACGACTATAACGAATTTACCTCTGAACTCAAAACAAATTTTGGCCCCCATGACCCGGAAGGAGAGGCGGAACTGGACCTCGAGAAACTCCACATGTGTGACGAACAACACATCACGGAATATATGGTCGAGTTCAACCGCCTCGCCACCCGTACCCTTTGGGACGACTCCGCCCTTCGCCACCAATACTACAAAGGGCTCCTGGGAAGAATTAAGGACGAAATAGCCAGGACAGGAAAACCATCCTCCCTGACGGAACTCCGCCTCCTGTCCCGATCCATCGACGCACGATACTGGGAACGAAAGTCTGAAATCACCAAAGAACCCACCCGAACGCTCGACCCCCAACGGACGCCCAAACTTGACAAAAATGGGAAACTCATGCCCCTGGAACAACAACGCCACTTCAGGCAGGACCTCTGCTTACTCTGCGGCAAAGCAGGCCACAGGGTCAAAAAATGCCCTAA
>QLPI01004704.1:0-13103 GCA_003314275.1 Chroogomphus rutilus | reverse complement strand
TCGCACCAAGTGTTATGCAGGCAACGCGGGCACTTGGTCGTGGATATGGGATGTTTGCTCGGTTGGCACTGCCGGCGGATGGGTCTCGGTACGTGGACTTGACAGTTGAGCTCTCCACAGAGACCAATTAGATCCATCTGTAGCTAGTCTCCCCATGGTCAATGGGACTTTCTCTGTATAGTCTGCAGGGCCCATAACCTTGATGAGATTATGAGCAAATACAGTAGGATTGAAGAATTCTTTAGGCAGCCAATTTATTTATCTCCTCAGTATAGTCAATAACTGAGATGTATATTCGAAAATATACCTAATTTATTTATCTTACAAAGGAATTAAAAGAGAAATTAGCCCTGAGGCTTTGTACATAATATTATACAACTCACCTCCTCAGTATAGTCAATAACTGAGGAGGGAGGCTTTGCATGGGTCGTGTCTCACTCGCATATACCTTGCAGCCAGCCCTTGACCCTATCGAAGGTTTGAGCCAGGCTGCCGGTTCCAAATCCAGGGAGCCGGCCACGCTAGTCGCGTCGTGCGTGGACAAGCGCCCGTAAGTAGCGTACATAGTAGAACACGAATAGTTCCCTCAATAATGAGGGTAAAAATACAAAGAAAATTGAGAAAAATAAGGAGTTCGAAAGCGCACTGAATAGTACCGAAATCGATATGTTAATACAATATATTGAGATTGTTCTCTCAGGGGTGAGATGCAAGTTTGCACCCAACATCCCCCTCCAAACTTGACTGTCCCCTGTACCTCTCTCTCAATCAACCCCTCCCCCTTCTTTTTCCAGACCCACTGCCTCCCATCTGACCCAAACCTGTTGATTTTGGTCTCATCTGACCAAATGACCCTCTTTCAGTCCTCTACAGTCCACTCTCTGGGCTTCAAAGCAAAGGCCACCCTAAGCTGTCTATGCCTTGCACTGAGGAAGTGCCTTTTCTTCTTCACCGCAGTCTTGAATGAATGTTTCCTGAGAACTCTTCTGACTGTTTCTGAGGAGACTGGGTGGGGGGTAATTGTATTGATGTGTTTGGTGACCTGAGTAGCATTGGCAGCTCTGCCAGTAGCAATTTGTGATAAAATAGAATGTTGATCTCTAGAGGAAAGCTTGGGGGGATGACCTCCAGAGGAGCAGGGCTGGTTGGGATAGAGAGTTTTGAGAGTCCTGGATACTGTGGGCTGGCTGAGGCCAAGTCTTGAGACAATAGTGCAAGTGGAATGACCATGAGAGGCCAAGGAGAGGATGTTTTCTTTTTGAGCAGAGGAAGTGGGGTGCATTGGAGTGTAGTGAAGTTCTGGACATGTTGGAGGGGATTAAATACCTTAATTTGAGTTCTCATGAAAGATAAGGTTACTATAGTAACCATCTATCAATGGTTGCATGTTATATAATAGATGGAGGATCAGATTCTGATTGTTATGATACCATCTAACAAAACTGAGTCAATGGGCCCTTGATTTGAATTGCCCATATCTTCATCACCCCTGATCAGAATTAATCGCTGCATATCCCTGATTAGATTCATTCTTTGATGTACCAACACTTTTTTCATATATGTTTTACATTCAAAGCTATTCAATGAATAGTCCAAAAGCACCAAACATTGACTTAGTTTTGTGAGTCACTGTACCTTATTGTTTCTCCATGTCTTACACCACCCTGGTTCCACATCTCACTCAGCAATATTGACCGACTGACCCTTACCCATGCCATCCCTCATTCATGTGTGGTCTTGGCTCAGTACATTTGGTACACTATCTGGAACCCTCCTCTCTCTACATCCCTTCTATCTTCGATTATTCTCACACCTTCCATTCATCCGTTTACCCGTTCCCCTCCAGACACTGATTATTTTCACTTACTATTTGGACATGGCCTTATTGTTTTATCTTCAGCCTTTTTTCCATTGTTCTATTCTTTCCACTCCCTCATTATCTTATTCTCAGCCATAATTTATGTTTCTATTCTTTCTTGCACTTCTTATTTTATCCTTGATCACTGTGGGTGAATACCTCCACATGGTTCTACATACCTTATTGTTCTCCATTCCTTATGCCACCCTGTTCCACATCTTGCTTCTTAACCTATATAAGTAGTGGATGTATGTAGATTGTTCCTTACTCTGAATACCAACTTGGTTTTCCCATTCTCATCCCCCCTTCTTTAATCTAAAAAAGTCCCTTACTTGGACCAACACTCCCAGTACCCTCCCAACTCTCTCCTTAGGCTAAATTAGTGGCACGCACAGAAGAGCAGGGTGCAACGCACAAGCACATTGAAGCCAAGCCACCCCGAATGATCTGCAGGAGTTGACCACTTCCGTCCACACTATTTGTCAGGGTTCGGTAATGCCGATAATGCAGATGGGGGTCGGTAAAGTCCTGCAGACCATTCTGGGTGGCTTGGCTTCAACATGCTCATGTGTTGCACCCTGCTCTTCCATGCATGCCACTAATTTAGCCGAAGGGAGACTTGGGAGGATACTGAGAGTGTCGGTCCAAGTAAGGGACTTCTTAGACTAAGGAAGGGAAGATGAGAGTGGATCATGTGAGTCATATTGGTACTTTGTCTATGGTTTCTTAATAAATGTCTATGTGTTCCAGATCCTCTTCCTCTATGTTCCTCAGCCATTTGACCTGTATATACCCACTCCCAATCTCTCCTTCTCCCCCTCATCACAACAGAATGGAATGGGATGGAATGGACTGAGTGTGAACTGAATGTACCAAGCTGAGACCATGTACTAGTGAAGAATGACTTGTCACTTGTAGGTGGGATTAGATGGTAAGAATGTTTGGCTGGTATGACCAGGTAAATGCAGGCTTGGTAGGATGTACTTAACATGTGCACACAAACATAAGTATGGACTTGAGCACAGGGACATATTTCCTTCCTCGATAAGGTCTTATTTTTCCATTGATCTGTAGCTATGGGACATAGGTACCCCACACATTCATATAAAGTCTACCCATAGTGTAGACCAAAACACCAGTTCATCAAAGTGATATTCTCACACCTGTCATTTGACACAATAATGTGCTCATCCTGTGAGCTTTGGAATACCACAGATTATAGCTATAGTGCTTCATGTTACAATTCTAGCTACACATCCCATCCCATACCCCCATCCATTTTACCACAGGTCTTTATCTCAAGGTACCTACATTAATACAGATCCTTCTACAAGCTGAGGTTCCTTATATGTATTCAAACCGCTTTTTACATCCCAGATTTTGAGTCCCAGCCCTGAGTCCTGTCAAGGGCTCAGTACAGCTCTAGGGGTGCCTCAGATGCCTGTTCTTCCTTCTGATCATAGTTGCACATCCACACACATGCTATATCTCAACTTGAAGGCAATTCTCACTGTATATTATTAATTAAGCTTGGATGATACATCACTTTGTCCAACATCATTGCAAAACAAGCACAGTTTAGCTGTATGTTACACTACATTGCCACGGCTAGCTACACAGAGGTAGCTATCATATTTCCCTAATCAACTGGAGTCAGATCCTACTTCTCTCCGGATCTGACACAGGAATGTCGCTCTACCAGTCAAGCCCTCTGCAGTTCTGCTCCTTTCCTCCTGTCTATATACTAAATGGTTCAAATTCCTGCCTTTCACCTTTCAATTAAAGTCCTCGAATTAATTATCAATTATATTGAGATTGGTAGTGAGGTAGACTTCTGAATATCTGTCAAGCCCACAAATACCATGCTCTGATTTACTTGGCAGTACCAACCAACCAACCCTTACTGTATCATCCCTCACCAGTGTGTGGCCTCAGCTCGGTACATTTGGTTCATCATTTGGTTCATTATCTCTATCCCACCCTCCTATTCTTTATCATTCTTTTATTCCCTGTCCTTCCCCTTGCCTGTTTACCCTCAGGACACTCACTATTTGTTGTCACTCGGCAGTGGCCCTATTGTTTTATGTTCAGCCACTCTCTATTGTTCTATTTTCACTCACTCTTTTGTTCTCGGTCATATTTCATTGTTCTATTATCATCCACATTCCTTGTTCTATTCTTGATCATTGTGGACAATACCTCCACATGATTCTTCATACCTTATTGTTCTCCATTCCTTGTGCCACTCTGTTCCACATCTCACTTATTAGCCTATATAAGTAGCCAATGTATGTAGATGGTTCTTTGTTCTGGAAATCAACTAGGTTTACACCTTCTTGTCCTCCCTTCTCCTGTCTAAAGTCCTTTACCTGGGCTGACACTCTCAGCACCCTCCCAGGTATCCCTCTGTCCTAAATTGGTAGCATGTATGGGAAGTAGGGCGCAACGCATGAGCACGTTGAAGCCGTGCCACTATTCCCGGCCTGCAGGACTTGGCCACTCCTCGGCATTCCCGAAGCCTGACAATATCGATAACAAACATGGAGGCAACGTCGACGGTCGGTTGATGAATAAACCTGCTGGGAACACTTAGGATGGGTGCAGGTATACTTGAATGGGTCTAAGCAGCAAGATCCATCAGACTGAGATGGTCAAGATGCATGAACAGTGGTTACTACTGATTAGAGGGGGCCTCAACCCAGGGCGATCTATGATGATGATATCATTGGAAACTGGACAGCATGATTTTTTCAAGCAGCTTGGATCTCACGCTATCTGCAACACACCGATGCGTCACTGCTGCGACATGAATTGTCCCTAACAATGTCATAGTTAGTGATCTGCTAGGATTTCATCTTTAAGTAAGTAGTTTATATTGTTAGGTTAATGCTCATTTTCAGCCTGACCCAGTACCCGAGTTTGTGTCATGCTGTTTTCCCTCGTGAATTATTCCGAGTGCGACCCGAGATAGCATCGCATCTCAGTTGAGTCAAGTCTTTCATGTCTGCCAAGTCTGCTGAGCCTGGACCAGTGTTTATTTTCTTATTCATTTTTTTTCTATCGGATATTACACCATGAAGATAATTTAAGCTGGAGCAATATGCACATGGGAGTAGAACACAGTGATAATTTTGAATTTTTGCTTGAGAAAGGTTCATTGAATAGCAAACAAGTGGTTTTTGGAGCAAGTAGAAAAACAAATTGAATTGATTTAGGGACTCACGTTTGAGCTCTTTTTATACTACTTCTACAATAGAATTCTTTGGAATGTATACCAAAAAATAAATGACCCAAAACCCAGCCTCATTTTGCCATTTTGCTACAAAGGAACCCTGGCCATCCGCACATGGAAACTGAGTTACCGCAATCCACCAGATTTTGCAACTCAATCATGCTTCATGATGGTCATTCAAAGATGTTACATAACAAGGCAACCTGTGATTGAAAATGTCACACATGAACATCACAGCCTTACACCAACTCCAACCGTGGACATAACATACACTTAGGGAATGGCACAGGTCACCCACGGGTCAAATATGGGTGACCCGCACCCGACCCATGGGAAACCCGAACCCATCAACCCATGGGTTTTTTCCCACAGGTCGACAGGTGTTAGGTGCGTGGCGCACCCGCATGCCTGTGGCACGTTCGTGTCATACATCACGTTTGCGCTGACACAAACGCGCTGTACATGCACGTGCCAACACAAACATGCAGTACACGGACACGCTGACATGAACACGCTGACACAAATGTGCAGTACACGGACATGCTGACATGAACGCACCGACACAAACACGCCAACATGAACATGCTGTACGTGTACGCGCCGACTCGAATGTGCCAACATGGATGCGTTGTATGAGCACATGCGAACATGCTGTACACGCACGTGCCGACACGAACATGTTGTACATGTGCACGTATGGCTCATTGGTATCGGTGTGTGTGTGTCATATGCATGTGCAGCACGCGTGTGTCGTATGCATGTGCGTGTCATACGCGCACACGAACAACAGGAGCGAGTGGCCAGTTGGGTGTTGTACATGTGTGCATGCATGCATACATGGTTGACGCGCTGGGTTGGGCCAGGTCATGGGTGCTCTGGGCTTGACCTGCACCCGCACCCAAGGGCACCTGACCCAGTGACCCGTGCAGGTTGGCCAAATCCATGCTATTCCCTACGTACACTTCTCACCGTGACTGAGATACTTTCACGATCTATCCATAAAATTATGATATATAGAGATAGTCGCTCATCAGGTGCCTCTTCTTGTCTCTCAGCCGTGTTGGAGCTAAGATGAGTAAGCACCAAATGCACTAAGGAACGGATGTCCCAGTCATGTTCGACCGGGACCATATATATATTTTAAGCTGCCCCTCAGTGAACCGCCTGTTCACTGAGGTTGTTAAGTCCGCCTGTCAGGCATTTAGCTAATACTTCCGAAAGGGCTATCCAGGTTAGCATAGAGGTCCGTGAAGGGGCCAAAGGCCAAGACCGGAAGTCGGGGATGGACTACGGACGGAGACAGAAGCGCTGGGAGCTTAGGGTCGGTCACGGATTGGTTCAATCCGGTCACTGAGGTGTTCGAGGTCGAAGGGACTTGGCTTCAACTTATGTATTGTGCCCTCCTCGATTGTCTGTCCCTAATTTCAGAAAGGAGATGGGAGTTTACCGGAAATGAATCGGAAACTAGGGGGTAGACTAAGTCAATATTCGTACTGGCAAACCGTCCAGTCGACTGGGAGACTATATACATGTGACTATCCTTGTACTATCTTTGCTGGTCATAAAACAAGGAGAAAGGGAGTACAAGGGGTCAATATAAAGGAGAAAACAAGGGAGTGAGGTACGCGATGGTCCTATGCTTCGGTTATCAAAGTATTGAGTCCTCGGTCAGGAATGGACTCGGGGACAGTGTCTCGGTCATGACGGGGACAGAAACCACGGAAAACAATCCTTTATCCTTTTGGTCGGAAAGGTCTCGGAAAAGAGGCAGGTGGTTGTAGGGGTTAGTGTGGGTTTGTTGAAGGCATGGGCTATAACAGTATCCCCTCACTAGGACCGAGCCCTCGAGGTCCTAAGCTTATCTTGCCATGAATAGGGCGGAAAAGGACGTTGGAATGTTTTTTAGGCATTTGCATGTAATGGGCATTCTCCGAGTGCCTGTTCTATCCTTCGTATATAGGGGGTTTTCTTTTTATTGTCGTTTTCCCTTTTTGTTTCTTCCCCATGTCAGACCTCACGTGGGATGTCGCGGCAGATGTGTCAGAGGAGATGTGTGCCCTGAAGGCCCAGTACAAGGAGCAGGTCCGTCTTCTGGAGGAGAAGCAGTCCCGGCAGGTGGAGGCCGCTTGGCAGGCTGAGGCAAAACAGAAGGCCGAGGCTCGGAGGTTGGCGGAGGACCAGCGGCTGAAGGAGGAGGAGGAGAGGAAAGGGAAAGAAAAGGCCCATGCCATTGAACAGGAGGCATTGCTTCTGGAGCGTAATATTTTACTTGCCCAAGAAAATGAAAGTTTGGAGGAGGATGAGGGCGAGCCGCCTTGGGAAGGGTTTGCTGGCACGTCGGGCCTTGGGGGAGGGCATGGCCCCTCCAGGGTTGGAGGTTCCGAAGACTCTTTGTTGTACCACCGTTCGTCCATGGGTCCGGAAACTGTTCCGTCACCATCCAGGGGGTATCCTGGGGGTGAAGATCATTCGGTACCCATGGTCGGGCCCGGTTCTACTGCATTGAATGCAGACCGGAAGCATTGGGAGTGCAGGGAGGAGGGGGCTCGTGTCTCCATGGTGCAGAAGACCCGCAAAAACCAAGTGATTCGTGAGGCATGGGTGGTTGGAAAGGAGGTGGGTCTCGGACCCTTTGAATCCAATCATCAGGTGTTGATTCAATATCGTCCCGATCTGTATCAGACCGTCACTCTGAAGTTCTCCTCGTTTCTGAGGATGGAGCCCTGCGATTTATGTCACAAGCGGGAGAAACCGTGCAAGTGGACGACATCGGTGAAAACTTGTATCCCCTGCCGGACCAGTCGGGTGTGGTGTGAGGTGGACAGAGTGCCGGTTGTCAGAGGGGCGGCTGCGAGGAAGCGGGGGCGGGAGGAGAAGGACATTCCTGAAGTGTCTTCTTCTAAGAGGCCTAGGGTGGATGTGGTGATCTCTCCTCCCCCGAAGGTTGGCTGTGCAGAAATCGTGGCCGCCCTAGGGTTGATCCGGGGTGCTCTGGATGGTATGGACGCCCATCTTCGAGCTCTTGGAGCGGACATCAAGAGGCTTTCAGAAGCTTCTGAGATGCGTAAAACGCCATCCAAACCAATAATTGAGATCGTCCAAAGTGGAACTGCCAGTGCGGTGGTCTTACTCCAGCTCCTCATGTGATGGGGGGTCGGGTGGAATTGGTTCCAGGCATAGAGGATGTGACGCCTAAGGCAGGGCGGTCCATTAATCTGGTCGATCCGGTGTTGGGGCCGATTGAGGAAGGAAAGGGCAAGGGGGTGGATTTGTTCCACCATCACGATCCTTCCGATCCTTATCCTAATCATGGTCTGTTCTACAGCGATGAATAGGGTTGTTCATAATTGTTTGAAAATAATATCATTGATGGTTCGTGGCTAGATTTATGGTGGTCGTAGTGGTCAAGGTGGTCTTGGTCGTGGTTGTCATGGTGTCGTCACTAGGACAGGGTCGGAAAACTCGGGGGTGTCCTGCAAAATGCGAGTTTGGTAGTAACCGTATCAAGGTTTTAGTGAATTTTAACATGTTATCAACAAAGGTCTAGGCTAAGCAAGAGATCTACAAGTGGTACCACTTGTCTAAGGGGTTGTACGTTTTTGAGGGTCATGATTTCCTGAGTGGAAATTTCTCGGGGGTCGAATTTGAGTGCTATGGCTCGGGTACCAAGAATCAGTTCGGACATAGGCTAAACAACGTAGTACTCAATACCCTATCGATTGTTGGATCGTGGTGGGTGAGTGTGATGTCCGGTAACTAGAATCTGACGGATTTTCAGAGGGTCACGGTCGAAACTTATCGACGGATGGTCACAGGTGTTTGGGAACTGAAGAGAGTGGATGCGTTGTTTGTTTTGCTCTGTTGGTGCTGTCGACTTGTTCAATGCGAATGACTGGCGCTGGAGCCGGAGGCCTGTGCCTAATCTTTGGATTCCGAGGTGTCCGATACTTCAGATTCCTCCTCGACTTCTTCTGCTATGGAGGCTGCGTGTCCTTTGGTGACCATAGTAGGGGATTTCAGGCATTCTTTGGCTGTGAGACCTGATCTACCACAGAAGAGGCAGAGGTTTTGTTCGAATCGGCGTTGGCGTTCTTGTGGCGTAAGTTTTCCGTCTTTCCCTAAGCTAGATGATAGGTCTGTGGTAATCCTGCTGCCAGCGGATGGTGTCGCAGTTGGGCCTGGGTTGGCCGTCTTATTGCCCGTGTTAGGGACCGAGTACATATTCACGGAGGTTCTTCATCTATCGTATGGGTGGTCGATGCTCCAGTTTGAGGCAGATTCTCTGGCAACTTCTGATCAAGGTTCCCAGTAACTGGTGTCGATGGACTGGGACAGGAGGCGGAGTTGGAGTAGGGAATGCGGTTTTCCTACTCTAGAGATCTCGTCCTTGATCCTCCCGGGAAGTCTGTTGTAGAATTGCCGACGGAGTGTGGCATCGCCCCAGTGGACACGGGTGGCTAGTCGGTTGAATTCGACTACATAATTCGTGATGCGCTGGTTGTTGCGCATGCGGAGGTTTTCGAGGTCCGCTTCGGCCTCTCCTTCCAGGTCATGGGGTCCAAAGTTGGTCTTGAGTTCAGAGACAAACTTGTCATAGTCATAGAGCCAGTCTGGCTCATCGGGGGCGGTGAGGGCTGGTTCAAACCAGTCCAGGGCGGTACCAGTCAGGTACGATAATATGTAGGTTACCTTGGCGCTGTCAGAGTCGAAAGCATCAGGGTGGTCACGGAAGTTCAGCATACACTGCACTAAAAAGGCTTGTAGTTTCCTCAAATCGGATCCGTTGAAGGGATCCGGGTCTCGAACCTTGGTGGCACGGGGGGCTGATCTTCTAGGGGAGGCCAGATTACTTTCTAACATAGCGATGGCCTGGGCAAGGTCGGGCACATTGTTTGGCCCTATAACAGGGGCTCCTCCTGGTGGTAGAGGGGGTGGTGCTGCGGTGGGTGGTATGGGATGGGGCTGGGCGACGGGCGGTGGTGCAGCGGGTGGTGGTACGATGGGGGGTGGTGCAATGAATGGTGGTGCGGCCTGTGGGGGGGCAACGCGCGGTGGTGGTGCGAACAGTGGTGGTACGAAAGGGGGAGATGCGAGGGACAGGGGTACTGTGGACGATGATCCGGACGTGGTCGGTACTGCTGAGGATGATCCTGAACTGGAGGGCATCTCTGGGGGTGACGGTTGGTTGGTCACCGGGGGGTTCACGAGGAATGGGTTGGTCATACTCGAGCACGGGCATAAGTCCGTGTTCGAGAATCCGGAGTCTGAACAGGGTTCCAAGGGGTGTGCAGGGGTCTGAGGCATCTGAAAACTTGGTCCAGGGATGGGTAGTTATTGGGGGATGGAAGCGTGGCAGGCAGACGCCTGGGTGATTGTCTGTAGGGCTTGCGAACACATGATTGGTCTCGAGCCCATGATGATCAGGAGTGTGAGTGCAAATATACTGTTAAGTTCACATGTCAGGCGCTTAGCTAATACTTCCGAAAGGGCTATCTGGGTTAGCATAGAGGTCTGTGAAGGGGCCAAAGGCTGAGAACGGAAGTTGGGGACGGACTATGGATGGAGATGGAAGCGCCGGGAGCTTAGGGTTGGTCGTGGATTGGTTCAATCCGGTCACTGAGGTGTTTGAGGTTGAAGGGACTTGGCTTCAACTTATGTATTGTGCCCTCCTCGATTGTCTGTCCCTAATTTTGGAAAGGAGATGGGAGTTTACCGGAAATGAATCGGAAACTAGGGGGTAGACTAAGTCGATATTCGTGCTGGCAAACCGTCCAGTCGACTGGGAGACTATATACATGTGACTATCCTTGTACTATCTTTGCCAGTCATAAAACAAGGAGAAAGGGAGTACAAGGGGTCAATATAAAGGAGAAAACAAGGGAGCGAGGCATGCGACGGTCCTGTGCATCGGTTATCAAAGTATTGAGTCCTCGGTCGGGAATGGACTCGGGGATGGTGTCTCGGTCATGATGGGGACAGAAACCACGGAAAACAATCCTTCGTCCTTTTGGTTGGAAAGGTCTCAGAACAGAGGCAGGTGGTTGTGGAGGTTAGTGTGGGTTTGTTGAAGGCATGGGCTATAACAGAGGTGTGTATTCTGTTTGCACGCCTAGATACAAAGATACTAATAATATTGTAGTTCTTCTGTATCTAGGTATAGTAGTAATACATAGGAGTGAACCGCCCATTCACTGAGTTCTTCTGTATCTAGCTACTGTGCATAACTGCTACAGGTTATGGGCCCCACAGAGCCCATTATGTCAACCCCCACCTCCAAGTCATTTGTTGTCCCGAAGCTGGCCAGGGATGGCACGAACTGGGTTACCTGGAAAAGTCAGACATTAGCCATCTTGCCTGTGACTCGTGGTGCCAAACGTCACCTGGACAGGACTGCAAGAATTCCCCCTCCAATCCCCACCTATCTCAAGGGCCATAAGCAAACGGTGAAGGAGGAGGAGGACCTGGACGACTTGGAAAGATGCTGGGACGATCACAATCAGCGGGAGGCCACGATCATGGCCCAAATATTTACCATAGTCCCCGACAGCCTCCTCATTGAAATCCGCAACCTCTCTACAGCCAAGGATGTATGGGACACCATATGCTCGAAATACAAAACTAGAGCGCTCACCATTAAGGTCGATATGCAGTGCCAGATGTATGAGATGAAGTGCGAGGACGAGTCGAATGTCCATATGCACCTGGAGGTGATCATGAAGATGCAAGAGCAGCTCGCTGGGATGAATGCCGGACTCACCGATGATGACCTTGGAAGGCGAAACTGGAGCCAGATCAGGTGGTCAGTACATTAATCGATGAATTCGAACGACTTACCATCGAAGAGCACCAACTGAAGGCGAGTGAGAACACTCTCACTGCAGCAAAAGGCCATGGAAAATCACAGGCATGCAAGGGCACCTCCAACACAATGAAGACTGACGTTGAATGTTGGAACTGCGGAAAAAAGGGGCATAAGAAGGCAGACTGCTGCTCTAAAGCCAAAAAGAAAGATAAAAGGGATGAAGCCACGAAGGCAGGCAGTTCAGCAAATGCGCTAACGGAAGGCGAAGATTTTGCCTTCACGACAACATTCTCTGGGCCCACGCTCATGCTTGGAACAAGTGCACTGACAGGACAGGAAGTCGACGTCTATGACTTGGGCACGTCAGGGCACATGTCACCAGACAGGCACTGGTGAATTACCTTCGAGGAAATTGCACCATGTGTAATCAATGCCGCCGATAAAACCCTGTTTAAAGCTGTTGGGATAGGCAGCATGAAGATCAGAATCCCAAACGGAAAGACAATGATGCACATTACCTTAAAGAATGTGTTATATTGTCCCGACCTTGCATTCACGCTAATCTCACTAACGCGCTGTGATGCCATGGGATACTTGGTCCTACTAAAGGACCAAAAGTGCCTGATTCGGGACAAATGAGGAATACTGCTTGAGCAGGTTCTGCTCTCGAATGGGCTGTACAAGGTGGAGCATGAATCCACAGCAGCAGCAGCAAGTACAGCACAAAAGACACTCACTATGGATGAGCTGCACCGCTGAATGGGACACATATCCCCGCAGGTTGCCAGGAAACTCATCCAGGTTGGCATTATCACAGGACTTGAGCTGGATGCAACGAGTCAACCGGGTTTTTGCATGGCATGTGCACAAGAAAAATCTACCAGGAAGCCGGTCCCACAAACGTGAGAGGGACCACTGTAGAGTTGCTCTAGGTAATTAATACCTAAAAGCCTGCGCGCACCGGTCCTTTTCTCTGGCGGGATCTAGCGCAGTCGTTCAGCACAGCTGGAATAGGTTCTGTGACTTGGCAATGTATGAACTAAAATAGAAAGTGAACGAAATATGGTGTGATGTGACAGGGACGTGACCTTGATGAGATGCAAATGCGTCACACTGACTAAGACTTGGACTTTGACTTTGGGACTTGAATACAATAGTCTAGATGTTTCTAGACTAGTCTTGACTTGGACTTGGAGACTTGACTTGGGGCT
>QLPI01004699.1:0-14322 GCA_003314275.1 Chroogomphus rutilus | reverse complement strand
CCTTGGAAAATCATTTTGTATCAAGGAGGTATCCTGTATCAAGGAGGTCTACTATACTGTAGGCGAGACATGTCTTAGCAATCGTCGTGTCGGCCATTTTCTTGTTGAACGAATAGAACGACAGATTGGCGTTTTGTTGATGATGGAGGTAGTCTGAGACAAGATATTCTCGAACAGAAAAATGAGCGAGTTTGAGTGTGACGCCATCAGTGATGAGAGTCCTGTACGAGTCAACCTTCCTGCCAGCATTTATTACGGTCTCTTCTTCGTCATCCGATTTATCAGTAGACCCTTCATAATCACTCCCAACATCTGGGACAGTTATAGCCACCAAACTGGAGCATATATCTATAATTTGTCGAGGATCAAACGGTCGTCTATCCGGGTCAAATAGAACCCCATCTTCTGCGTCGGGATCTGTGGCTAGTACTTCAACACCTTCTTCCAGAGAGATGGTTTCAAAGGAAAACGCAAGCCATTGAAGCAACCGGACAGCAGATCTCCGATCTTCTTCTTCGATATTCAACAGAATCCGATCATAGGTCTCGTACAGGGTCTTCGGGAGGGACTTGACAGCTTTCTTTAGCTGGGCTGGAGAACGGCACCTTCGCAGCACGTCCAACTGACAACTAATCCATCGGAACCTTTCAGTGATGTCAGTAAAAAATTGCAAATAGGTGGGTGGATTGCATTACATTCCATGCGCACCCTCGGTCAAAACGGTCTCGACCAATTTCTTGTCCTCTTCCGAGTACACTTGGAACTCGTCATCATGATCCAATGTTTTGGATACGTGCAGCTGAATGTCCTCGTCAACAGAAATTGTGTCCATTGTCACCTCGTGTGAGACAAGATCCTTCAGCCCTCTGCCAATGTCATATTCCTGGCGACTAGTTACCAGTAGGTGTAATGTACCTATTTCCCAGCCGTGGATTTCTTTCAGGAGCTTCAGGAGTCCACGAGGATCCTGGAATTCATCTAGCGCATCAAAGATGATAAACACATGACCAAAGCTCCCAATGATAGATTTCAAGGTTGAACTTCACTCTTCTAGAGTTGGAGATCGACGCCTCTTTGTAGTTTCAGAGAAGAGCATCTCCAATCCATCAGGGGTCCTTGGACATTTGAAAGAGAGTTGCTCAATGAGAGACTTGAGTATGTTAGATTGATGTATATTCTTCGCGTGGAATTCAAAATAAAAATAACCATAAGCAACCAAGGGGTTCGTCCGGCAATGACTGTAAATATCCTCGATGATTGTAGAGCTGAATCGCCGACGTGTTAGCATAATTCACTTTAAACGCACTCTACTCGCCATAGGATAGTTTTCCCGGCGCCAGCTGCATCAGTAAGCTGCAAACAATTATCTCAGGGAAACGCTTAAAAACGTACGCATTCCATGAAGCCATAGGAACGAGTTGTTCCTCATTTTCCAGTCCTCGAAGTGATCTCCATGCACAAACCACAGCCCCGTTGTTTCTCGTCTCTCCCTCCGAGCACTGGCATGCTTTAACCGTTGGTCAGGAGCTGCCAGCCAATCATATATCTTCTGCCGACGTTCATCTGCAAGCAATGTCATCACAAAATGTAGAAAGTATTAAGACGACTATGCAGCTACGAGGTTCGAATGATCACACTTACCAGAGGCGGTGTCGTGGTTGATGACATTCTGAAAAGTGATATTCCCTCCAGCACCTGACACAACACATGTAGATTAGCACGGGGCTCTTAGATTTTCAACATTGGACAAAGAGACGTACTCAAGTTCACATTGGAAAGAGTAGTGTGAATGAATGATAACGGCATCGGTCGGGCGTGAGTTGGATAGAGTGTCTCTATGTCTTTTCCACAAGTCAAATTGCGTAGGGGTGGTAGGTAGTGAATGAGAGTTGATGAGCTCCCAGACGCACAGCCTTCCGAAGCCGCATCAGAACCCCAATCCCCGATAACCAACAACAACCGCAAACGATCCTTGTGCGCTTACGTTGTTTTGCCGTATATAAGGCCCACACGATATTTACATCCGTACATGCGATTAGACAAAGTGTCCCAGGCTTCCCTGGTCTTGATGGATGCGATGGATGGCAAGGAAAGGAGGAAAGCAATGACAAGGGTCAGAGTGGGAATGAAAAAGGGAAACTGAAGAGTGAAAAAATTTAATAGGAGAGAGGAAATGATCACAAATGGTTGGAGTGGGAGAATAATTGGCGATCAAAGATGAGAAGAGCAAGTGAAGCCCATTCGCATGCCTGACATTTCGCTTTTCAAGAAGTACCCATAAGAGACATTTCAGAGAAAATTATAAATCAAGGTCACATCAGAAGCAAGCTGGAATTAGAAAGGGAGAACTAGAGACTGACACCAGTGAGATGTTTCTTCAACGGTAAGATAGCAGAAGACACCGGCCGAAAGCAGAACACATAGGGATGCCTGATAAATGTGGCTCTAGCATATGTGAGATCCGATGCTTGGCATTGAAGTGTTGCCTGTACAAGTGAACATCTATTGAACAAGCTATCAAGTCGATCAAGCAAGATACGAGTCAACACTAAGAATCAATCTGTTTGGGACAATCGAGGATGTTAAGCCTGTTAGAACCAATGGGATTTTTCTTAGTAATTATACATATTTTTCTGTTCACTTCAACACTAAAACCCAAATAACTCCCCCAATTCTATTCCCCTCCGGACACAACTTATCACAGGGTCTACAGACAACATAAGGAACCTACAACAATATTTTCGTGATTTTAGGGACACTTTTGGATGAATACCACCCAATTGGCCTGGTACCTGACCCAAGAACCCAAATAGTCCCTCAGGGTTGATGGATGGAAGATTATTGATGGGCACAGTATTTGAATATGTTAGTTTTCTCAGTTCTTCTATCTTTTTCCAGGGCACGGCCCAAATCTTTTTCCTTGCCCACATACCCACATTCCATCACGCACCCGGCCATATCAGAACGGCCTCCGATTACAGTCCGATAATTTTTCATGGTTACATAGCCCTTTTATTTCTTATAAATACCTAGCTGTATCTAGCTAAACCATAGACAAGTAGAAATTACATTCCTACATCTCCACTCTCACTAAACCTCGAGATATTCTTAAATTCCTATCCGCGCTGAACCGAAGGTTAAGCGCCGGACATCGCACTTTCCTATTTCGGACAAAAACCCCAGAAACTCGTCGTACCAATTCCTGGACCGAGAGTTAAGTTCTCAATAACAAATAACATTTTTAAATTTCACCATCTATTATTTTTACCTTGTGGGAGGACCACAATTCCATAAACCGGCGCTTTGGCGCCCAGGCCGGTTTCCCGGAACGGTGCCTAAGCGGAGGCCAAACCCAGGACTCAGCTTCCAGTAGAATTGCAACATAGCAATATTTTCCTTCACAATAGATACAGATAAAATAACCAAGAAATACCCAAGAATATTCTTCTATTTATAAGACCGACAATGCAATATTCTGCCCTGGGAAAACCCACAGAAATCTAATCTGCTACACCAAACTACAAAGCCCAGGGTAAATAGGACAATTGAGAAAAAGCACCCAGAAATTAGGGAGGAAACCCAGAAGTGCCTCTTCTAGCAAAGTGCAGAAAGTTAAGCAAGGAATGTTCCCAGGTGAAAGCAGGGAACAATGCCAACTTCGAGCAGGATGAGAAACACATGGAGATAGATGCTTGAGACGTGGTTCTTGAATGAAAGGAAAATGAGGATCGCAAAACACAACATTCCCTCTGTAAAGGTATCAATGCTTATAGTAATACCCAGAACGTCTACACATACCTTTTTTTGATGGGAGGAAAAGGCATCCATGAGTCATATGGGAGAGTGAACCTGTAAGGATTTTGGTCCCTGCCCTCGTGTGCTTGGTCATTCAGAATATTGTGACCTACCTTCTTCGTTGGAATTTTACAGTGCCATCATGAGGTAGATTTCATGCTGTAAGAGAGTTCAGTGACTGTGCAAATGAAGAGCAGAGAGACTCACTTTAACAAGACAAATCTGATCGTTAGGATCAGACGAGAGGATGGAGGGAGCATATAAGAAGTTAACGCTCGCCCCAACTACACAAAAGCAGATTAGCAACAATGTCTAGGGGTCTGTAGGAGTGATAATAGAACCAAGGTGGTGTCAGTAGCAGACAAGACAAACGGATCAGAAAAAAAAGAAAATCAAACGAGGAGAGAAGAACCAGCAGACAGGAAAGAATATAAAAATCACAGCTCGCCACCAAAAGCACAATTAATCAGAGCCATAGCACCACAAGCAGAGCTGAATCAAGTGATGTCAAGGGCAGACGAGCAATCAGCAGAGGGAAAAATAGCCATACCAAAAAAAAAACAATGATCATCTCAATAGAGTAAAACAGAGCATATGGTCCGACTTATAACAAGTTGGGGGTATGTTTGATAGTAGAGAGGAAAAGGTAGAGTGAGCAGTCGCAGGCAGTGATTGTGTAGCGGATGAATTTGTGGAAGTTCAAATAGAATCAGAGCTTAGGTCAAGTGGCGTCAAGAGTAGATAACAGGAGAGAGCTAGCAGAAGTAAACAAAGGAATGTCAGAAACAGAACCTTACTCTGTAGTGTATGACCAGAGAGATATGGCAGAGTCATGGTCGAGCTTACATGAAGATAGAATTGCAAGAGCAATGGTATAAACAGCAGAGCAGAGATAGAGGGCTTTGATAGCAGACAAATGATGGAGGTGATGTAGTTCACCTCTGCAGCCATAACCATGGCCAAGACCAATGGGTTTGACTACAGAGAATTCGGCTGATGAAGCAGGCGGAGGGACAGGGCAGGCAGGAAATGATTGCATTGGCGAGCCATCATAGAACAGCGAAACTAATATGGTGGGGTGTCAATAGCAGGAAAATTGACAAGACAGTAAACGACAAACACCCTGAACCCTGCAGCACATAACGATAGAATCAGAGAGATGTATCTAAGTCATGGTAGCAACAGTGTTCCTACAGTCTGTTACAGTCGTTAGGTGCGACAGCAGAGAACTAGGGGGATGGATGAGCAGGCTGATGAAAACAGCACTCAAGCAGAAAGACCCATAGAAACCACAGCAGGTACAGTGAAGGCGAGAGCAAGATCAAAAGAAATTGACAGGAAACAAAGGACAGAGGGAACAAAAGAACCAATACGAGATATCCACAGTGACCTTTTCTGAGTAAAACAAATTGATGTTCAGGTCCATAAGTGGCATCAACGTGACCAAAGTCCAAGAAAGGAGAGAAACCGGTACACACAAGCAGGCAAGATCGAGATTTTCGTAAATCAGAGAGCAGAGAACACTAGGAACGTTGAACAGTATGGCCGAGATCAAGTCTCTGTAAGAGAAGATGAGAAGAAAGTAAAACAAGAAACCTTCGATGTTCACCCCAGCAACCGAGAAGGACGTAGCTTTCTGATAGTTGAGGCAGGACCAGCTTGGCAGAAAGGTCATGGTGCAACAATAACAGAGCAGATGGAGGACCCATGGATAAAAAGCAGATAAAGAAGATCTTGTCCAAAACTTGCATCGCTGGCCCCCATACCTTACAATCAGACGAAGTGTGGTAGCCATACTTCGCACAGGACTGCAGTAGCTGTCAGCGGTCACTTGAATATGTGGTAAAGAGTTCAAAAATTACGTGAGAACGATGTTTCCCAGTGCGGTCTTGCTGTTTCCTGATGAGATGCACAAGCTTTTCAGCTTTGTCGGGAAACAGCACAAAAATTGTGAGAGAAGAACGCTAAGTGTCAAGACTGCTCAGTTCAGCGAGTACGAGGAAAGAAGTAGCAGGCGCAGGCAGATAATCGAAGTCAGTTAGACTTACTGAAGATAAAATCAAATTACAGGGGGTCCAACAGCGAAGAAGCGGCCATAAAAGGGTAGAATAGCAAGCAAAGGAATGCTCGAGAAGAAATACCAAGAGAAGCATATTTAAAACAGAAGGGGTGATCGACAAAACCAAGGGATTAACTTATGGCGAATGATGGTGGTGGTTCAGAGTGAAAATTGGCAAAAGGAAAAAAAGAGAATCCAAGAAAGTGACACCACAGAGACCTGGATGAGAGATGGTGCAAGACAAGACATATGTCAGAGTTAGTACCGGAGTGGTCAAGGTCCATGAGTGTGGCAGAAGCAAATGGGCAGAAACAGCAGTATAGTTACGACAGCAGAGAATTAGGGAGATGGATGAGGTTGTTTAAGGAAAAACCTCACAAGCAGAAAGACTTGCAAGAGTCACAGCAGACAAACTGCAGGCGAGAGCAAAATCAAAAGGCATTTACAGGAAAAAAAGGACAGATGAAACAAAAGAGCCAATACGAGCAACCAACAGCGACTTTTGCCGCGTAAATTAAAATTAATGTCTGGTTTCCATAAGTGGCACCAACGTGGCCAAGGTCCAAGAAAGGAGAGAAACAGGTACACAGCAGGCAAGATCGAGAGGTTTCCATACAGGGAGAGGGCAGGGGGCACTAGGAACGTTGACAAGCATGGCGGAGCTCAGGTTGCTTTGATAGCAGACAACAGAGATGGAGAAGGTAAGAGGAAGTGACACAAGAAGGCTTGTGATGCTCACCTCCAGATAAAGAAACAACATTATGTCCCTACAAGCAGACGAAATGTGGTAGTAACACTTAGCAGAGTGCTGCATTAGCTGTCAGCGGTCACTTGACATGTGGTAAAAAGTTTAAAACTTGCATGAGAACAAGGAACGAGGTTCCCAGTGCGGTATTGCTAGCAGAAAAGAACGTCGGAAAGAAGCAGAACGCCGAGTGCCAAAGCTGCGCAGCTCAGTGGGTATGGAGAAAAGAAGTAGTACCCCCAGAGAGATAACGGGATCTCACCACGGACGTCGACGAGAGCCACTGAAGAGGAAAAAAAAAACCCCCCATTAAATTGGGACAACGTCGAAGAAGTGACCATAAACGAGTAGAATGGCAGGCAAAGGAATGCTTGAAGAAATACCAAGAGAAGCAGATTTGAAATAGGTGGCGTGTCTGAACAAACGGAGAGATTGGTGTGGCGATCGATGGTCGTGGTCGAAAATGAAAAGTGGCGAGAGAAACAATAAAGTAACGCAAGTAGCACCGCAGAGAACTGGGTGGGACATAATGGCAAAGCGCAAGAGGAGCGAAGCCAGGGCCTGAATGGAGGGTGCTTATCACACTTATCATCTCTGCCACATACTGCTCAGGGCGGTGCCTCATGTCCACGGACCAAACTTTGCGACCACAATTGTGATGGCAGGGAAGGTCTAATAAGACTGATAACTGACACACAGAGCAACAAGTGCCTTTGGGGCTTGTCAATATGGATGCTAAAGACATGTATATAACAAAGTAACTACTAACCTTTGGGGCTTGTCAATATGGATGCTAAAGACAAGGCCCAAAGGTGTGCAATGGTGCGTCATTATGGGTGCTTATTTTAAGCGCCAGAGAACGCACATGCAAAAGAGAAAAGCGCAAAAGAGAACCAAAGATGCAAGTGCAAAACACAAATGCAGGGGAATAAAATCATGACCCAACAAATCGCCCCCCGGTTCTCATCGGACCTCAGCTGTCAAGTCAAATATCACATTTTTGGCCTTGCCTACTACTCAAAACATTAGTCCGATGCGTATCACATCCACTTTAAATTCACTTACTCCACAAGAGTACCATTGAAGTCCGGCTAATCTCAATGAACTACACCACCGTCCCTGGGCTCTCCTCTTTTAGTCATTCTAAATTTATATGCTTCACCTTGGGCTGAATTTGCCTAATTTATTCCACTATCAACAAGGAATCATATCTGTGTGTCATACAATCTGGGAACAGGGCCCGACATTGGGATGTACTCCTGCCTAACACAAACCGCCAGGTTCTGTCGCCCACTGACAGGCAGGTATCCTTCTTCCACACCACTTTATCACAATATGCCAAAGGTTCCGCAGCGACACTCCAATTAAATAAATGCAAACCACATTCCAATGATGTGAGCGCCCCTGCCCCTCCCTGCATAGTACCAAGCACTCATGCTCATCTACAAGGTGACTACCTGGGAGGGGCCTATGGCGATACTCCCTTATCCCATATCTGTCATAAAGCCACGGGTGAGCCCTAACTCTCTGTGGATTTGAATAGGGTATCTCGTCGTCGTGCTGACTAAGGAATTATAGAGCTTCCGTCCTTGTCACTTTCGATTTCCTTCGCTGGGCCATTAAATGCTTGGGGCCCAGCTAGTGGCTCTAGGTTATGGGATGAGTAAAGATCGGCAAGCGGCTCTAGTCTTCAAGCACATCAGGCTATCATTATTGTTATTGCTCAGGTCCATCTGTGTAAGGCGACCAAAATGCCATTTCGTTTTCTGGACAAGTACCAACATTTTTTTCTCCCTCCACTGGGCCATCAGTTGCTTCAGGCCCAGCCAGTCACTCTGGGTCATTGGGTAAGTCAGGATGGGCAGGTGGCTCTATGTCTTAAGGAGCATTAGGCTATCATAATTATTTTCCCTCAGGCCCATATATGTACAGCAACCAAAATCCCATCCCGTTTTGTGGACAAGTGCCGACGTGTTTCCCTACCTCCACTGGGCCATCTAATGCTTCAGCTCTAGGTAGTGGCTCTGGGTCATTGTGTACGTCAGTGTCGGCCAATGGCTCTAGGTCTTCGGGTGCATCAGGCTTATAATAATTATATTTATTTAGACCCGTACATGTACAACACCCAAAATGTTGCACCCGGTTCCCTCGCATCCGGCTGAGGACTATTAGACTTCTTTGAACCTACAAACCTGGCAATCCGTGGGACTCAGAGGAAAGATGTCTGTATTTGCATTTATTTTTTCTCTTGCAGAACATTATATTTTCTCAATTGTTCAGAGATCCTGCCTGTCCCGAGCACGTCCACGGCTCGCCTTCCATACTTAAAGGCTCTCTCCCTCGACCTTGAGATGTTCAGAATCAATGCACATCCGACTGGTGAGGTACATGTTTCATCCGGCTGTCAATTGTAACACATCAGACACAAGTTCTTACTAGTTTTATAACATGTGGATTGCGCAGAATACGAATACGACTGCTCTTTCTCCAACTTTCTGAGACAGGTGCTGGGGAGCGCTCTGAGCGTGTATCATTTCCACACCTTCGATCGCGAGCACCGTCGCCCACCTCTATCCTTAAACGCCGACGCGATGGACGTGGACGAAGAATGGTCCCCTTCTCCCTCTTCGCCGACGTTCTCGTAGTCTTTTTCGTGCGCTGTTGAGACGGAAAGCGGGAAGATGGAGATTAAATTCATCTGCGTTTGGAAATAGATACTGCCAACACATGCCGACCCAATTTAATATCGGGATTCCATAATCTCTCGGGCGACTCTGATCGCCTACAAGCCGCCAACACATTCCGCCTCGGTCCGGTCAAACTTGATTTGATATCGATAATCTTGCTCAATAGGTAGCGCGACCCTGATCGCCAAGCGATATATATATACTTCACGTGTGGCGGTTCGGTTCAACTCTTCCTATCACGATCCGGTTCACTTCATTTGATCTCTTGGCACAATCCTGTTTGCCAAAATAAATATTGGATCAGCTCCACTAGTGCGATCCGGTCTAATATAATCTGCGACCCGAGATCCTGGAAACCAGGACCAGTCATAAACAGTGAAATATTTAAGCTCATTGCTTAGAGAGAAAAAATTCCTTGATCTAAGTGTTTAGGCAGCTTTAAAAGATAATCACTGGTTGCCAAAGCACTGCTTGACATTGTACTTAGAGATCTTTGGCAACTGAAGCACCGCATTACCTTTGAGAAAATACCTTTTTTCAGTGTATAAACCATTGTCGCATGCTACTTGCACGACACAGAATGACTGTATTCAAACCATCCCTGTCCTTGAGACGTCATCCTCGGTTTTGCTGCGTCTCACCAATGACACCGCAATAAATACATGTCAGGATATCCATGCCACAACCAGCCATTTGTGCACAAATGTGGTGATAATGGGAAATTGATTCGTATAGCTATTTGGGCTGCACATCAAGATGACTGTTCCTAGGAGGAAGGACGGCGTCAACGTGGTGAGATAGGCGAGGGGTGCGGGTTTGGGGGCCGAACAGAGAGCTGAGAATAATAGATAACCGGTGGCCAATAGTAGTACAATGGATTAAACCATTTAATTCATGATCGCTAAACACTGTAGGAAAAAAGCTCCTCAGGTTATAATAGAAAACACCGACACAACAAGATTCAACCCGTCTGGAAATTTCAATCTGCGAGGATTTTTTTTTAAACCATTGGTATGTTCTTCTATCTGTGAACGTTGAGTTGCGACACTTCCGGGGTACTTGGATTAATACCAGTGGATCCAATTTGAATCCTCTTTCCGAGAAGAATAAAAAGTCTATGTTCATGTTGTCATGTAATCACGTGACCATTAGTCAGCAATGTTGTACTTTATACCTCGTGGCCCACTCTTGGCAAACCAATCTCTTCCCTTGGTAGTGTTGGAGTTTGGGCTGCGGGAGGCGATACATCACATGTCACGTAAGGTCACTGAAGCCGGATTAGGAGAACAAAGGCCATTGATACATATATAAGCTAGAGTATTTACAAGAAAATAGATTGTTGGTCATACCCTCCACCCTTATCTGCGTATCAAATTACAACAGGTAGAATCCCATGGCTCATTTAGAAATGCTACAAAATTTTATCTATGACACTGGACGCACCCATGCAATTATTCTTAGTTTCATCAGCATTAACTCATCCTACTTCCAAGACTAATCCGAATGTCAAACACGTCAAACTGGATATCCTTCAGTGTGGTTGTTCACGGTCGACTGAGATACAAATTTTGTATTGCTTGTGAATGCGCTTTAAAGCGGGGGCCCCAATTTCATGATTTCTTCTATAAATGAAGATGCTAATGGGCTTACGCGTTCACCTGAACAGCAATTCCCGTGTGTGCCACAGCTGGAGTTCTGTTCAGTGCGACATGTGGCGCGTATTTCCGTTCAAGTTGCGTCAGAGTTACTTTTAATTTCAACTAACAGAGTTTGAGGATTCCTGATTAATTACAGAGTTTCCACAGATATGACGTTCCTATGACGTTCATCCTATATAAGCAGCCTCCATTACGCCAAGTAGGGTCATATCTGTAGTAGTGTGTAAATTTTTTTTGTGGTGCGTACATTTCTTTCTGCTATCTGCTGTCGGTTCTGCCAGATTGAACATTGTAGTCTGCCTCCTGTCAAAAAAAAAAAAAAAAAGAGAAAGAAAAAAAGAATGACTTGAATTGGAATTACATAGTCCAGGTTTGTAAGGTGGGTATTGAAGACTTGTTTCTGCTTTCTGTATATAGTCAATTATCAGATCCATGAAAACTTTCATTTATGTTTATAGGCAATCAGGGACTCATCAAATCAAGCACTTCTCTATCTGCATTATATGTAAGCATTATTCTCCATTGTACTTCAAACCTGCCTTATTCCAGGCTATTCGTATTCTTCTCATCATAAGGCACAATCAGTGCTGAACCCCACATTGTACACGATCACCAATATCAAACTTGTCAGGCTGGGAGCAGGTAGATTTGACCCGGTAAGTTACAATACGCATATGTCACTGTCTATTATGGGTAATAAAGCCAATTAGGATGGTGCTACCCAACATCAGACCTAATCGGGCTCGGATGAGGTGGGAGTTGATCCATTATGATATCTTTCGTCGACCACGGCATGTTACTCCCACTAAGTATATTAATTATTGTGTACTCTCTATGGCGCTTATCAGGGTTGAGCGAAACATTAGACACATTGTTTGTAGTTTATCGCTTATTATTCCTCACGCTTCACTGATCAATGGACATCAGATTAATCAAGGTTGTGCCACATGCTGGAGCAAGATAGAGGGAAATCAGTTTAGGTTAGCCTTGATTGGCCGCTGACTAAATTGGGACGCCACACCAGCACCATATTGTTTCTTGATTATTTTTGATCACTCCGATCAGGGTTTCCGATGACGTTATAAATCCCAAAAGGTGTCTGATATTATAAACGCACAAATTGGCCATTGTCGGTTGATGGCGGGAATTTGGTCATCCATAGTTGTGTGATAAGCACCTCCTGCTTTATCAGATTGAGTTATTGAAGTCAATGAAATTACCGGCACATGGGAACAGAGAACATTGAGTCCTGGGGTCCAGGATCTCGGATGGTTCATTAAGATAGACCGGACCGGCCTCGGGATATATATCACGTGGCAATCAGTGTCGCGAGAAGATAGGAGTTGATCTGAAACACCACAGGTAAAGCATATATGAGCAGAGTCGCGTCATTGATTGAGTGAGATTACTGGCATCACATTGAGTGTCCCTGAGTTGGGTCAGGAGGCGGGGGTAAATCGAATGTGGCAATCAGGGTCATGCCAAGATGACCAATATTAACTCAAGGTGCTTTAGGAATAGAATTTGATCCAACCCGCCACATGTGAAGCACATGGAAATCACCTGATGATCATACTAGTATACCTTCGCACGTTAAATCGGCCCGATATTGTGATCATGCTATCACATCAGAGA
The DNA here is from genome assembly GCA_003314275.1 of Chroogomphus rutilus. Lineage (NCBI taxonomy): Eukaryota > Fungi > Basidiomycota > Agaricomycetes > Boletales > Gomphidiaceae > Chroogomphus > Chroogomphus rutilus. Next base: position 1,743 of record QLPI01004699.1, on the reverse strand, counting down.
TTGCTGATCGAGCTTCTGAGATAGCAATGAACCTCGTGCGTCTTGGCACCCAGACGGTCCACAGAGCAATCACCGGGACGCTATCTTGTGTACCGTTCATCCTTGATCATACGGAGCAGGTTGTGTCACCGGTAGAGCAAGTCAGTTGACCTGATCAGCCTGAATAGAACTGAATTCACTTGTACGAAGATCTATCATATGTAGGTTAGTGAATCAACAACGGTGTAAATAAAAGTGATATCTCACCTCAGCGTTTGAGTGTGTAGGTCAAATGACTGAGGGGAGACCAGGTCCAAGTAAGCAATGTATAACCTAGAGACATGAAACAAATTAAAGTATCATTAGAACCATTTTATTTTTAATTTCCACAGAGAAAAAAAAGATAATTGCCAATGGAAAGAAGGATTGGCTCACATGTCAGGGCGACGAGGGTTATTAATCCAACAATAGTAACTATGCTACAGATATCGATGGTGCTTCGTGTGACACTAGTCACCTTTATAACGCTCCCAGCCTGGTCAGGTCTGATGACGAAGATATCGACTTTGGGAGAATTGCTGGGGTATTGTAGGGACTGAGTGTAAATACACAGGTAGAATATTCAGGCTGTTTTCCAAAGGAACAACTAGCTGTCAAGTTTCATCACCTGATCGTCTTTGCAGATGGGTGTTGGTAGAGCCCAAATTGGGGCGATCAATAAACGATACACAACGCACGCCATAGGTCAAGGGATAGCATGTCAATTATTTCCTACTACAAACCTGACCCAATATGGTATCAGTATTCTTACACATCCCAACCCGATCCAGGGGAACCGAAGTTGATATCGGTAATCATGCCCCATGGGTCGCGCCATCCTGATCACCAACTACTATTTAGTAGCCGCCGGTACCTTGAGTATCGTAAGTTGAACCAGTCAATCCTGATGGCCAAATTCCATTTAGCAGCTACCCACCTACCGACCCGATCCGGGTACTTTATGTTGACATCGGTGATCTTGACACGACCCTGATCGCCAAATGCAGCCGCACGCCTTCCGACCCGATCCGGTGGAACTCTATGTGGACAGGTAATCTGACTAATCAATGCAGGGACCCTGAAATGTGTGTGCGGCTTCTATAAATAACTAGGCGATCAAGGTCGCAAGAGCAATTAAAGATTCAGTTTCTATTTATAACTAGGCAAGAACCATGTGGCATATCGGATCGGCTCATATACAATCCGACCGGCCTAGCTCAATTTGATATCGGGAATCTTACCCTATCAGTAGCGTGGCCTTGATCGCCAAGTGATATATGAAAACCATGTGAACGTTTCGGATCAACGTCTATTCATTTGACCTAGGTGATGGTCGCCACGTCACATATGTACCCCAGCCCAATCCTGTCTACTCTAATCTCATATGCGTGATGCTGGAAACCAGGACTTCCGGTGTATCCCTGTTCACTTTAAGACAGGAGCCAGATAGTCAGCTCGAGTCACTCGATGATTGCGACCCTTTGCAGCAGTAGCTTCCAATGAAAAATGAAGTAATATCAATAAGGGATTAGAGCTTTCATTGTTATGCTCTTCTGCCTTTTGGTTGAGTCAACCGAGAAACCAACCACAGTGTACATCGACACATTAGGAAGGCAATTTCAAGGAAGATTCATGTCGCACAGGTCTGTTCATGAAACACACAAGTCGACGCTTGAGATCCGTTGGATATGATCAAGGTGGCAGGCCATTCTATTCCAGAAACAC
>QLPI01004686.1:0-19333 GCA_003314275.1 Chroogomphus rutilus | reverse complement strand
AACCAGAGAAAGGTATATGATAAACCCACCTCAAGTTGATCCCACTTGGAATAGTTGAGACGTGACATGGATGTGGCTTTAGAATAACAATGGAAACTTCAAGAAACTACCAGTTGTTTGACTCTATGTTTGCCGCGGCGTCATTTGGACCAGAAACCAAATTGGGTTATTATTCCCTTTATTGTGCAGTAAAGAAAAAGAAATGACATTGTCACCAATACAGTAGGTCTATCAACTTCATCTAGAACTTCGCTAACTGCGAGAGAGGAAATGGTAACAGCTTTAGAGTAAATTCTCTACGGAATTATTTCTAGTCTTTAACAATTCCCGTTACTTGGGAATCGCTGCCGGTACCAAGCCGGTACGAGTAAGATCTTGTTGGTTCGCAAATAACTCCACAAGCACAAATGCGGCCTGGAACAGTAAAAATAATCGAACGAAGTTCAAGAATGATTGACACTTGCCAAATTAGCATCTTGCCAATAAGATGAATGGGCCTGCGGATGCAAGGTAAGTTCTAAGTTTTTATATCATACGACCAAGCAGGCTCTTACTGTAATCATGTCTGGATAGCATGCACAACTTTGAATTACTAGACATCAGGAGAATGGTAATGATGCTGACCAACGTATTCACTAATGCTTCCCTCGGATGCTAGCTGGAAGTCTAAAGTTCCGTGGGGATTGAGTGCTGCAAACCTTGATCCTTGCAATGTCGACAATGCAGCTCTTAGATAAATGGAGCTGGGTCAACAAACCTGCGTTCCGCTCGAGATCCTTGTAGAACTTGGTTGTGGCCTGAAAGCTCGAACCCGCTCGATGCCCCATAGCCGGCTGGACGACCGTCGGGAGACTGTGTGCGGGACATTGGTGGCGTTGATCCAAACGGTCTAGGCAAGACCTCCCCAAACAACTTTGAGACACGATTGGTGATGTTAGACATAACGCTAGCATTAAAGCTTGGAACCGTGGAAGGAGGAAGGCCCTTAGCGCCCCTACATGAACCAATGAATTTCGTCGAAATGCAGTTCTTTTGACACATACTTAGCATCGACACAGGGGTTAAGCAAATAACTAATGGGTACGGTCAAATGAAAGTGAAGCTGAAGGTCGGAAGCGTTAGGTAAGACATACGCGATGGGGTCACTGGGATGAAATATGTTGTAGAGTGAATCAATCTATAAAAAGGAAAGATAAGCGAAGAGGATTACGACAGGCTCGATAATTAGTGTCTCACAGCAAAACAGCCGAAGAGCCCTTCTCGATCAAGCTGCATCAGGGTGAATTGAGCCTAAAAAAGTCTGTAATCTCAGGGAACTCACAGCTTCGTCATCAGGTGAGTCTTTGGTTCTTTCCCTACCCTAAAATATAGGTCAAAAAATGCTGTGTTCTAAGTCAGTGTTGAAACGTTCACCTTGCGGGCGATGACCTGTGCGTGATTAAGGTGTACGAATACGGGTAATGGGCTGCCGACAATGAAGAAGGTACTGCAGAAAATATTATGTTGGGAGTTCGTTGGGCCAGTGAGATCGTACCTGGTATTGAACAAAAAAATATGTCGACATTGCCTAGCAGCGCATGGATCCATTTCTGAGAGTGGGGGCTGAAAAGTAGGCTGTTTGGAGAGAATATATGCAGAGAGTAAAGAGCCTAAAGAGTGACCCATGATGTGTACACGTCCGTAATGATCAAACCCTACCACATTTGTTCAGCAAAGGCAGGATGAATGGGATTGTGAGAAGTAAATATACACCTGGATTACGGGCACACCACATGCGATAAATGCGATTTCTAAATTTCCAGTTATTTGAAGGTTATATCGGAGTAGAGGACATCCATACGCTTGAATACAAACCTACTTACGTTGAATCTATCATGACATAATTCCAAAGACGACACTCACAGATTCTATCATTGCACTTTGGTGGTGACTCATAAAATAAGGTACTTCTATGAGGACGTTGTTGGTGAGTTCACGGATTGCGCTGTGCATAAAGAATTCAGCGGGTGAGAAAAAATATGAAAACATATCTCACGGGATGCTCTTTTTTAAAGTGATATCTTAAATTATTAAGCTGTGAGGATATGAGGATAAATGGAGAGTTAATAAGAGCGTACCGGATATGCTGAATGAGTTGTCAAGACCGTCTCTCTCCCTTTCCCTTTGCTCCTCTTCTCCTATGTTCAGAGACGTACGCCATTGAACTGGAAGGAATTGAACTTGTTTCTCACGTAAAATGGAGGCAAGAGCTGGCAACATTGCTTGCTTTCTGAAGGTGGAAGATGAAGTGATTCTGTAATGGTAAAATCGAAGAAATTTACTTTGCAAGTTGCCGAAAATGATTCACTGCATATAGAAATGACCAACTTTCGTACTGGGAAGCAAGCTGATCGAAACATAACGTGAGTAGTGCTAACAAAGGACAAAGAAACAAGACATACACCTTGGCCTATTCCATGAACGACTAACACAAGGTCCGTGACTTTTCTGGGACCTTGCTCTCCCGCATGCAGCGACTTGTCATATTGGGTCTCCGTATGGCTCTTTAAGTATTCCGCTTCCTGCTCATTCCCAGAAGCTGGTAGACGCGCTTCTTCGACATCCAAAGAGGCCGTCGCGGTGGTTGCTTTGTCATTTTTTCCTTGCTGTTGGTTCAAATGTTGAGGGGTAGATTCCGAATGTGTACGTGCCAGGGCGGTTTCGTAACCATAGTACACAGTAGTACCGGAAAATGCAAAAGCGCGGCCTTGGAGAGGTCTATTCCTGGAAGCAAAAAGCGAGCTGGAGAAAAGTTGGTTTTTGTTCCTCCTTGATAGTTGGAATTGTGGCAGGTGTGAGTGATGTATAATACTGAACAAGAATGAATAAGATTATAAGACTAACGATGTGATTTTTGCTGTGAATTGATCTTCGAAAATCACGCAAAGCTGTGAGGTGCCGGTTTCTGGTGAAGAAGTGATTGGATACTTCAATTTTTCATAGGCCTCAATCCCTAAACGGGCGGCAGTTTCGAGCTCGAATTTGTAGCTGGGCTAAGTCTACATGTCATAACAATTCTACATCACCAATTCAAAATGCAGTAGCCTTACCTGCCATGGTTGAATTAATCTAGGCAGTTCATTGAATCAACTAGTGTCGTTGGTTAGTTAAGAAGGCTTACTTATAGGCAGCGTCCAGCTGATCCGCTAGGTGTTTCGGTACAGGTCTAGTCTGTCCATACAAAATTTAGGATAACTCGGGTAAGTATGTAAATACCCAATTAATACATACTCACTTCATCATACATCCACGCAGCTCGCCTCACCTTGATAGGTGGAGCGGTCATTCTCCAGTATATCGGACGTAACTACTTGATGCCTCGTCAGAGTCAAGGCTAAATGAACTACAAGAAATAACCTGCCTCCATCGATTTGACGTCCACTTCAAACAGCCTTTCCTCGGAAATAGTAACACCGACCGTTGGTTCCTCATCAGCCAGATCCTCCACCGGCCCAGGGTGCAAACAGTCAGTCTTAGAAGTCACGTCTGCTGCTTGCTGTTGTTCTTCAGACAATGCTTGCCATGCCTCCTCACATAGTGCAGACTCGTGAGCAGACAATGCTATCCAGGTATCAACGTTTGTCACAGATATAGGCGCTGTTGGAAGCTGGAGGAAAGGTGTGCTCATCGTTGGCCGAAACCATCGGATGGGTGGCAAAGGTGGCAAAGAACTATCGGGATCGCACTCCATGAAAGAGAGAAACCAGTTTACAAGGGACTAAGAAATGTAGAATGTGGCGGTACGAGGCGCTCATGCATCGTGACGTCAAGACCACATTGGTCGTATGCGCACTTGCAAAATATCAAAGGCATAACAAAACTAGAGATGGTCACTGAAGGTCCTCCCATAATCTCCACATGATGAAAATCCACATGCTTATTTATACCTTGGGTTATATAACCTGAGTGGTAATCTCTCGGTTGCGGGAAAGCTTCTCGATTTCCGTATTCAAGGACCAGCACCATGCATCACGTTCGAGTTTGCTACGAGCCTTTAGCACTAGTATGCGATGTTTAGCGTTCAGGGGAGGTATGGCATGCTTGGACGCCATATCTCCTATGGCGTGAGGACGATACCTGTGAAAGCTATTAAAAATGACATGTAATGAAGCAACGAACTGCAAGTTACCAAAGCAAGAAAATCGTGTCTGATTCGCGATCGTCACTTTCTAGACCATCTTGAAAACGACGACGAAGCGGTTCCTGACTCGCTACGAATTCGTCGACAGGGAGCGACTGGGTTGCAAAATGACCTGAACAAACGTAGGCGTCCAAGAGGCTGATCGCCCGGGAGCGTACATGCTGGGAAGCCTGAGGAGAGGCAATATGGAATTGAACCAGATGTCCAGAGACAAGGATAATTTGCATTAATCTAGTCGATGTATGAGAACAGGATGGTTCCTATAAGATCAGTCATACCTGTATTGCCCTCGAAGGCTTCGCCTCAAAAACAAGCGTCCATTTCGCACCACAGACATGCATCCATCCAATACACACCAATTCCAAAGACTAGGAAGGTAGTCGCTCGCCTCGTCGTAATCTGGGGGTGGCGCAGGAATATTGTGCTCATTTGGTGGGAATATTGTGGGTCCCGCGTTGCCAGCGATCGCGCGAATAAGCTCCATTTCGTGGGATGCATCCACACGATTACGATAAGTCCAATAGCGAATTAACTGATCCAGATGTTCAATCCATTCTTGCGCCACTTTACAGGAATATGTCTAGAAATATAAACATGGTAGGACGGACTAAATACACGACATGCATACCTCAAACCGCAAGACATGACCGTTCTTCATCAACAACTCAAATGAGCGTCGCATCCGCAAAGTAGATTTGTCAGGATGTCGCGCCAGCACTTCCTCACCACCCGCATCTTCATCATCCGGATGTATTAATGCATTGGCAGATGATGGCAGGGTATTTTCTTGATTTGAAGATAGTTCAAATGGCCGAAATATATGCTGAAATGCTCGTCGGACTACGACAATACTCCTCAAATCAATGAATGTATCAGCTTGTAAGACTTGTTTTGCACCTGCAGATGCAGAATGTGTTCGTTCGTGTCAAAGACTTCATAATTTGACAACAACATCACCTCGCTGTATTTCTCCATCTTTAAAAGATGGTCGTTTGGTGTCCTTGTAAACATTGATCTCAGACTCCACTATATCATCTGTCACAGGTATAGGGGGACGTGGAGGGTATGCATAAGAAGGGGAAATAGAAAACAAGCAGCCTCCATGAACAGATAGGTAAACTTGTGTTCGGCTTTGAGTGTTCGGCTTGATGCGGTAAAGGTACCCTTCCACTGATGGGGGTTCGTGCAAGGGTGTTCCATCTTCCAAAGTAACCGTCATAGGGCGGTGTTCACCGATACGAACTTCTAGGTGGGTGACCTCACGGGGCTGAATAATGGCGGTAATCTCGTAAGCAGCCATGGAGGTTCCTTCATTATCACTAAAACTACCTTTGCTAAGCATAGGCCATACAATACAGCCCATCCTCTTTTCATTCCATTCATATCCTTTTCCCAGTGAATCCAGTCGAGCATCGATCCTTTTCGCCAGCACAATTCGAGACGCGCACCTCGTCTCATGGGTTGTTCAATAAGATAATGCCAGGAGGGCGAACCTTCTAATGCCTTTTGACATAAACTTGTAACACAATCTTTGGTAAAGACCTTGTACCCTTCCCCGTTAGACATGTCGTACTCCGGAATATTTAGCTTCAAACGTGACTGCAAAGCCGGGCAGTGAACTTCGAATGTCTGCGGTATATGGTTTCCCAGCTGTCTCCTATCAAGACGAAGTAGGGGTTAGTTATCTATGGCGGACAGAGGATCGCGTTTTACCATAGTTCCCACATCCAGTCTATTCCTGAAGTCCGGGTCTTGGTTTTGAAAACAAATACGTCAGTGCCCATGTTCTTGTGAAAGAGGGATCGAGCAGTGAGACTTTTTGCTTTTCGGGTTTTATTTTTCAGAACATGAGCCATTGAACACGTGAGGCAGAACGTGAAGTCGACAAAGGAATATAGTGTTAGACGGGTAATTGGTTTCTGCAGCGGTATTACAAAGGCCCTATGTTTATGGCCTAATAACATTTCTTTGCCTGGTATTGACTGAGATGAGAATGAGCAGTGAGTATATGTCTAAAGTATATTAAATTTGATCTCACTCACATAATCCTCATATAGCTCGAGTTGTTCCTTACGCCATGTTACCAAGAATTCTTTCCACTCGTAACTGATTAAGTCTCGCAACTTCATGGCCTCCTCTGCGTCAAAGTACCTACTGACGGTCCCAGATGTTAGGTGAGATCTCCGAACCAACATCCTTGCTGCATAATTCGTCAACATGTGATAATGCCACATGACTGGATAATTCTCTGAAAGATTCTGGTAGAAAAACTTGCCTTGGCGTACAACATCTCCATAGTTAAAAACTCCTTCCTGAGCATGCATTCCGTGATCGGGCAACTGGGAAGCAACAGCGCCAGCACTAGTATTTGGAGCGCTGCTTGGTCGTCGTGCCAATACTTCAAAAGGTGATACAGGTTCGGTGTGTGACTGCGGAACTGGTGAGAATTGCACCGTTTTACCTCCACCGTGTTGTCCTACGCCATGACGTGTAGATTGCACCGGGATCGACATTGAAAGATTGTTTTCACTTGCAACGGGGGGGATTTTTCTACTACGGACTGATGAAACATGAAAATTATGGGTATCAATGTGAGTTTCGGCAGGAAGTGATGTGGAAGCCAGAAGGCCAGGAAATACTGTTGGCCTGTGTGGGATTGGCGGCTCAGGAGACGGGATTAATGCTACATTTGAATCGTTTGACTTTAATCCAGGGTGATTAGGTGAGCCGGAAGAGCTCAGGCTTGAAGATCGGGTATCGGAATGGCCTTCAGGTGCTGTATGATATGTTTGAGTTGACAGGGTCTTGGAAATAGATGCAGAACCTTGAGACGCGGAAGTTACAGGCTGTGATAACTGTTCGGAAAACCTGGCTTCTCCGTCGGTGTGCATTGGGATTCCAAGAAAGTCGTTGCCGATCTTAAATGTGGTCCCCACCCATTTGGTTGGGCGGACTTCACCGCTCCCGTGTTTTAGGGGTTCCCAACCACTGTGTCGCCACTGACGCAATATTTCTTGCTTGACTCTGAAGTAAATTAATTCAGCATGAGGTATCTGGCATATTGAATATCGGTCTACCTCTTTCTCAAACTTTCCTGTGAGTTCCAGTCTTCCTCTATACCACCTCGTCTCAGGAAATAAAGAAAAGCATGTTTTTCTGGAACATTGTCTTCCATGTCACCATCACTATTGGTCACACCATCTCGACCAAACCACCAGTGTGTCTTGGAACCATGGTCCTTCAAGTCAATGTGTCTTTCCGCAGCAGCGAATGACATTGGGCCAATGAAGAGGCGTTCGGAATGATGTGTATGATCATAGCCATGACCAAAGTCTTTTGATGATGAAGCAACTATCGCAGGAACAATGTCGTCCGAGGGAGTCACAACACCATCACCGGAGGCCATGTGAGCATATGGGATGGTCAACGGGTGGCGTAACCAATGAGTTAGACCAAGAAGGTTTGGAGGAGAGAATGCATCGCAATAAGTATCCCACTGACTCCTTATGACAGCCTATGACGCAGGGAAGTGGTTGATGCACGTGACTGTATGCGTTAAGCGCAAGACAGCGAGCGGCGAAACTCCATCATGCAGCATCTCTCAATGGTAGGTACAAAAATGTAAAGAAATTTGAATTTACAGCGTGCATGGTAAAACTAAATTCGAGAGCCATTTATGTCCGCCTTCTTGAGCTCCAGCAACGCCTTCATCGCTTCATGGTATATTTCTTGACTCCTGGAGGTGGATATCAGCCATGTCACAACAACTTCGTCCATCTTGATTCCGGCCGCCTTGACTTGTTCTCTTTCTTTATTCCCCCCGCGAAGATTGCAGATTAGACGTGCCAAAGCAGTCTTGAATGGTGACCGAGGCGAGATTACAGCCGACATTGTACTTCCGATGTACAGAAAAAGCGTTAGGCCACACAGGCATGAAATCTGGTAGGTTTAGAGCTGGATATATTCATCATAGGTAAATATATATACTTACTGGGATTGCCACGATCTGATTCAATGTCCATAGGAAGTCCACCAGACCGATACTGAAGCACATGAGAGAAGCATGAAGGAGGATAGGTGTCGCAGAGATAACCTGTGCCATTTTGTACTGATTCATGCCATCAAAGCGCTACACGCCTATCATCAATAGCACAAAGGACAGCTGCATGAAGACTAACTTACATATTGTCGCACTCTACATGCTTCATGGAACCACTCCGCACATCCAGTGCCAGAGAACAGAAGTTCCACCTTTGTGAGTGCATAAGAAAAAAATTTTAAGTGACATTGGATCGACCTCACCTTATATCCTGCTATCCATTGTTTGGCAAGCATTGCGATGAGAGCAGATACCAAGCTCAAGCCAAGACTAGTGAACCACATGGTGTTGATTCTGGTCGCGTGAGGGCCACACCCAAAAGTTCGACAATTATCTTCAATCGGTTGATGGTTAAGTGTGCGAGGGGGTGCCAGACTTTTGTAAGATTCAGTAAGGAACGTGGTAATAATACCAGAGAATAGCCCAGCCTATAAAACACGGTGAGTATGCCGGAGGTTATGTGAAATGGCTTTTGACGTACGAATAGGATTAAGTTGTCTATAGAGGCATTCCATGAATCAATCATGGCCGCATCATAATCACCAGCTTCCTTGCGATAGATATCCCATATCCCTTGGAGAGCTGAATTATCTAATTTGGGATTCCCTCCTGGACCTGGTGGATACTGCGCAATCATGTTCTTCTTGATTGCTTGTGTGGGACAAGTCGGATGGGTGGGGGCAGCCGCAGAGCATTCAGAGAAGGATGATGCGTCCGAATATCCACGCGGTCTGTTGGTTACTGGCTGTCTCGTTCCCGCCGGGGGTTTATTTGGAAGCAAAGGAGAGTGCGAAGCTGATTCAGAATATCCACGCTGTCTGCCGATGGGGCGCGCCGTTCCACCTGGGAGTGGAGGAGAAAGGATACCATTTTGAGGGTGTGTGCCCTACAATAAAGCAAACAAAGCCATGAATTTCGGATGTAGAAGATGCGTCGATGGTTCTAACATGGCGTGGACTCAAAGGTACAGCGGAATAATATGGATCAAGTTGTTCAAATACCGAATGTTGCGCCTCCTTTTCAGGATCCGGGAGCACAGCTGGCGGAAATCTAATCTCGTGCGGGATCGAAGGAGCAATGTGCGATATCAACAAAGGCGGCAAGCGTCGACAACTGTATGCAGAAGTCATGGTCAAAAAAAAAGGTAGAGCGTAGAAATTGTAAAGAAGCAAATAGATGATGATGGTAGAAGATGATTGTGCAGGATCACTTCTTGAGCATTATATACTGAACACTTGAAGACTGTTTCATGTCAGCCTCATTGGAGACAGTACTAGTGAAACCATGAACTCAAAGACAATGAATTCGTATAGGTTTCAATCAATACCGCTCCGAAACATGTGGCTAGGCATTCAAGGAGCCCCATGTAGCTGACCCAGTGGATGAGACTTAGATTCAGATTTCTAAATATAGTTAAAATCAACGTTGCACTAACCTGAAGAGACCAAGTTTTCGTGCTGCCTATAGGCTGGAACGGCGTTTGATCCTGATGGACCCATCAGGCAATAAGGTAAGAAGGCACAACATACACATCTGGGTAGATCAATAAGGTCCCGTGGCTGTAGGATGGTGAATAAAGTGATATTATGTGTCCGCTACAATACACAGAAATCGAGTGGGGAGGGTGATAAATAGACTTGCGATATAATTTAGATTAGATAGAATATAGGGAAAAAAAATGCTGTCAACATTTCACGACTTGCTTGAATGGTCCTTCATAAGCTCATGTGATTCTCTTACGTAACGCTCACTTTCTTCCCTCGTGAATCTGAACCAACAAATGAGTTAGCGCGGAATATGTGAAATCCAAGCAATGACTGACCCAGATTTCACTCCCTTAACGAACATGTTGGGTTCACGAATCGCGAACGGATTAACGTCGGTCTTGGTGTTCAGGTTCGCCAAGGTGTGGTTCACGAACCTGGGATGGAACGGTCTGTTGTGCATCAAAATATCCAAACGTTAGGCACACACCTGTGCGTCGATTCGTCTGACCGCACGGCATAAAAGACATCTATGAGTTTTGCATCTGACTTAAGACGCCAATAATCCTTAGCAATTGCCGGCGCATCCATAGTCTCCCTAACATGCCAAGCAGTGAGGACAGGCAGTAATTCTAAGAGTCACATATACGCACCATTCAGGAAGGCGACCTGCTTTAATTTCTTCGATGATACGAGTGCTGCAATCTGGCTCAGAACAACCACCACTAGATAGGAAATGAAAGATACGCACTAGGTGATCACTGCCTCCTCTTCCAAAAAGCCGACCAAGCGATGACACATTCTATCCAATATGTTCGACAATAGCACAAAAGAGAAGGACATATTATACTTACCTTGGGGATATTAAATAAGATAAGAAAAAGGCATTAAAGTAGACGCCTGGGTGATCGTAGGCCAACAGAACATGGCAAAGAATCTACAGAGACGCACCCTGAGCGCCCAAAACTAGGCCCCGGAACCAGATTGAAGGCTTTTTCAATGTCATAAAGGTCATAAGATGAAGTCTCTCATTCTCCGCTTCTTCAAGCAGAGTACGGATCCAGCCAGCATCGCGTTTCTGCACAGAGTCAGAAGGAATGACATGGTAGCAGGGTTGTCGACGAACCATAAGACGTAACGAAGTTAGATGACGAGCCATGGCTGCTACCTGAGACAATGCAGAGGTGATGTTAATAAACGGGTTTAGTCAACCTGTGTGACTTACCATTCCAGGAACCCCAGCAATGGCTTCGAGGAACAAAATGCGAGAAAGCCACTGTTTGTCATCCATGATATAGCCTGCCTTTCTAAGCTCTTGCGTAGTCATAGTCTTGGCACTTTCAGGAACAGGCTTATGTTTGTAACGAGAAACTATATCGAAGCCCTGCCTATACGCAATTACGAAGTCAGGGAGCGATAAAAATAAAATAAAAGAAGAAAAGGACAACACCTACCTGAGAATCCAGACAAATAGAAGAGCAAACTTGTCCGACCAAATTTTGGCATCGTGATGGAGAATTTTGACAGAGTTTAGTTCTTCTGGAGTGTATCTACGCAATACCGATAAAATAGAAAAGGACGAGTGTCGGGATTATACCCACACAGGATGAAATAACACCCAATCACCGAGAATTTGTGGTGATTGAGTGTTTCTGGTCGTGTTTATCACTTCTTTAGGAGCCACAGCGACGCGACTCGACGCGTCGTCTGGTGAAAGAGAGTTTATACAAGAACTGGCATTGCGTTTGTAAGCTCACGTTGGTGGCCACCTTCCGTCCCTTTTACGGCATTACGGTGTGGCGAGGTGGTCTTTAGCTCGTCTGCCATCCGATGTGTGATTGACACGGATATCGAGCGATACGCAGCCCCTCGCAGAGTTGCTCGTGTGGAGTATAGACGTACAGGCGTGAATAATCGTGTAGTAGCTAGCATGCTGTTGAAATTAGTGCAGTGCTGCCTGCGCGCCGCGTTATTTTATGCCTTGGAGTATTCCGGAACCGACCGGGTGTTACCCATCAGGCGCCCAAAAATTCCCCGGCTTGTGCCGAAACCCTGCAATGCTGTGAGGGATTCTGTCATGGTATTGACGTGATTCATCCTGACGTGGCTCTTGCTGGTTCGGATGAGGTTCTGGATGTGTAAAGCACTCAGATCAAGGTCAGTCACATGCTTTAATAGTTCTGTGGCGAAATTTAGAGAATGCCGAGGAAGTAGAGTCTGTAACCCTATCGGTCCGTAAGTCCGATCACGGAGCCTACATCAAATCCTGAAATAATACAATACTGCTGTGGCATTGATATTAGGTAACAATGTAGCGCTCCTTGAATCCTACGACAAATACACCCACGTAGCACCCCCCCAGCGAATGACCAACCCCTAAGCACCTTCTACTCCAACCTGGATCGGCTCTCATTTTCTACCGATCCCCCTATCTGTGAGGGATTGGCCCTCTTGTACCTCCCCAGCCAATAATTATGCACCCAGTCCTTCTGATATGTTCCCCCCCTTCTGATACTCAGACACTCTGCCAAAGCTAATGTATCTTGTAGTAGAAGTGCACCATAAGCGCCAAGTGCTTAGAGCACTATAATTGATCTCTCTCTCTCTCCTTGAATCCTGCCACCACCTCAAACAAAATTTCCCACATTCCTATTGGTTGGAACATGCCTAGGGAATGGTACAGGTGCCTTACACCTATTGCACAACAGTGATGTGCCATTGATGCCAACCAAGGGCTTACAATTGCACAACAGGATGGTGGTTTTTGTGAGGTATAAGTTGTACATCAAGGTGGAAGGTGGACAGGGACTTCAAGCGGTATGTAACTTGATCACTAGAACCAATAACTTGAAGTTGTATACACTTTTAGAACTCTTCTCACACACTAACATGACCTTCTGACATGCACCAACACCATTCAATCAGACATGCTAGTTTTGCCTGTGTGTTGCACCCTCCCTTCTGCATGCACCACCCTTCCACCTCTCCCACATGTTCTCACTGTCATTTGGGAGGGAGGGATGGCAGTATTTGTGGGAGGGATGGTTGTGGCCAGAGCCCACACATGTTGAACACCTGTGCCTGCAGGACCATGCCTGGGTTGCATACAATACATTGAAGAGCACAGTGCTGCAGATGCACTTCTCCGCCATTGATAGTCATGAAATATTGACAATGCTACGGTTTTTGCGAGTCTCAGCGTTCTCACTCTTTATGCAGAAGTAGGGTGCAGCGGCATGGATGAGACAGAATGGGGAACAGAAATGAACTTTCTGGATCACGTCCCAGGCATCAAGGAAGCATGTGCAGCACCTAGGTACGAGAGTGTAAGCATCTTGGGATCGAGCTTGATCGCGAATGACTGACACGATCATAGGTAAAGCCCACTTGTCAAGTCCGCAACACCGAGTACCGACTCACTCGGGAATACCGACCAATTGGCCCTTGCCACGCGGCCTCGGCTCGGTACATCCGGTACATCGTCTGGACCACTCCTCTCGTCCTATCCCCTCCATTGTTCCTTCACCCCCTATCCACTCCTTGACCCGTTTTCCCCGAACAACATGACGACCACTCATTGTCCTGGCCACTGCCATTGTTTTATCTTAGGTCATCCTCTATTGTTCTATTTTCACCCACCACTTCATTATCTTATTCTCAGCCATACTCTATTATTCTAATCCCGCTTACATTCCTTATTCTATTTCTGATCACTGTGGACAATGCCTCCATGTGGTTTCTGTAAGGGCAACCTAAGCAGGCGTTCTACCTTAAGGCGGCGCACTGGCGAAGGGGGATCCAAAGATTTAGCATGGTACCTAATACATGGGGACTAGCCTACCTGGCGAAGGGGGATCCAAAGAGAAAACTCTAGGGAACCCTTTGCCCACCGACTACTGTATATAAGCACCATCTCTATGGCGCTCCGCGCTCTATCGGGCATCACCCTCCGTACCGATCGGGAAGTTCCACCAGGGCCTCGACCCTGGGAACGGATGACGAAAGGAGGGCCAAGGGTTACAGCCGACCCTTCTGAAGGGTGCTCGCCAACAGGGATGATGGTTCGGTGCGCGGTATGTTCGGTACTGCCGTGAGTGGGTCGAACAGACTTCGGTCGGCGGGTGCGGAGTACGGGCGGGTCGGCGCTGGCCAGGGTTCATGATCGGGGGTTCTCCTGACATTACCCCCCTTCTAGAATGCGGCGTCCCCAACGCATTGATCCCCACGGGCCGGACTGGGGTGCGGGATCTAAAGGCGGATGCGTCCAAGGTGCGGATTCGGCGTGGGGCACCCGGGTGCAGGCGGTAGAAGTCGGCGATAAGGTCGGGGGCCCGGATGTTGCTTTCGTTCTCCCATGAGTTCTCCTCGTAGCCATAACCCTTCCATTTGATAAGGAATTGTAGTCGACTTGCTCTCATCCGGCTGTCGAGCACTTGTTCGACTTCGAAGTGTTCCTCTTCGTCGACGAGGATCGGCTGCGGTGGAAGGGGCTGTCGCCTACCCAGGATGGGGTCTGTTGGCGCTGGGGTGAGTTTAACTACGGGGAAGACCGGGTGAAGATGGCTCAAGGTCTTCGGGAGACGAAGTCGATATGTGTGGGACCCTATCCGTTCCTCCACGAGATAGGGGCCAAGTCGCCTATGCGCTAATTTCTTGGACAGCCGATTGGTGCGAATGTCACTAGCGTCGAGGTATACCTTGTCGCCCGGGACGAATGTCGGTGTCGGCTGGCGCCTACGATTGTAATAAGTCGCCATATCGTCTTTTGCCTTTACCAGGGCCACCTTAGCTTCCAAAAGTGCCCCCTCCATCCGCTCCTTGAACTCGTTTACAGACTCGAGGCGCGATGGGGGTTGGTGCAGTTCAAATCCCATTCGCGGGTGTCTACCCGTGTCCAGCAAAAAGGGAGACTCACGGGTCGAGGCATGAACGTGGTTATTGTACTAGAACTCGGCTAGAGGTAGGAGGTCATCCCAGTCGTCTTGCCTCTCGTTAACAAAGAGGCACAAGTACTGCTCCAGTTCTTGATTCACTCGTTAACGAAGAGGCGCAAGTACTGCTCCAGTTCTTGATTCACTTGTTCGGTCTGACCATCCGTCTGTGGGTGGTAGGCCGTAGAGGCTGCCAAGCGAATGCCCAGTAGGCGGTAGAGCTCCCGTGTGAACTCGCGGACGAATTGGACTCCTCGATCGGACACCACTATCCTCGGCAATCCATGCAGCTTCCAAATGTGGTGTAAGAAGAGTTGCGCCGCTCTGGCTGCCATCACTGTCGTGTGAGTCGGTACGAAGTGCGCTCGTTTCGATACCGAGTCTACCACATTCATCACGGTGTCGTATCCGTGTGCATCAGGGAGTTCCACTACAAAGTCTACACTTATGGTATCCCACCGTGCCTCAGGGATCGGGAGCGGATGGAGTTCCCCGACCGGTTGTTGTCTCTGGGCCTTTGTCCGTAGGCACAGATCGCACGTCTTGGTGTATTCGCCGATGTACCGAGACATGTGAGGCCACCAGTAGTTTTGGGAGACGAGTTCAAGGGTCTTCCAATGACCGGGATGCCCGGCTACCTTGGAGTCGTGGTGATGGGCTACAATCCGTCGCCGGAGGCCTCCCACGTCTGGAACGTACACCTTGCCTCGGAAGGTCAACAACCCGTCGGTCTCCGCCCATTCGGCCAAAACCAGCGACCTCCCTCCTGCTTCCCAGAGTTTCCTCACTGTGTCCGCCACTTCGTCCTCTAGTGTCCCTCCAGTTAGCGCCCTCTTCAGTTCTCGGGCGATCTCCCGCTCTTCCCCTTCCAGCACCACTCCTTCTAGGGCCCGTATCGCGAACAGCTCTGGTCGGAGCAACACCAGGTCTCTATTGTCGCCCGCGCCCGATCTATGGTCCAACCGACATGAGAGCGCGTCGGACTTCCCCATTGTTACTCCCGGTCTGTGCCGCAAGTCGAAGTCGAAGCGCGAGAGGTAGAGGGACCAGCGAGCTTGTCGCCGGTTCAACTTCTTCGAGGATCAGAAGTACTCTAGGTTCTTATGGTTGGTCCAGATTTCGATACGGTGTTCAGCGCCCTCTAAGAAGTGTCTCCACTCTTCCAAGGCCCGGATGATAGTGAGCATCTCCTTATCGTGGATCTCGTAATTCCTCTCCACTGGGGAGAGGCTTTTCGAGTAAAAGGCGATCGGGTGCCACTTACCATCCTCGCGCGACTGTTGCGAAAGGACTGCCCCCGTGGCTACGTCAGAGCTGTCCACTTCTACCCGGTAAGGGCGGGTGTCGTCGGCGAACCCGAGGATGGGCGCCATCGTGAACTTTGTCTTGAGCCCTTCGAAGGCCATCTGTTCCTCGTCTTCCCACTTCCACTTGGCGTCCTTCTTCACAAGTTCGAATAACGGCCTGGCGTGGTGGGAAAACTTTTCGATGAACCTCCGATAGAAATTGGCAAAGCCCAGGAAGGCCTGTACCTCTTTCCGGTTCGAAGGAGTCGGCCAACCCGTGACTCCTTCCACCTTGACGGGATCCATTTCCACCTTGCCGTGGGATATAACGAGGCCCAAGTACTCGATCCTAGTCCATTCAAACTCGCACTTCTCCGGCCGAAGATAGAGTTTGTGGGCCCTTAGTCGTTCAAGAACCTCCCGTACGACTCGTCGGTCGTCATGTCTGGTAAGGGGCCAGTCCGAAGAGTCCGGACTGCCATTTCCTCCCGACGTTCCTTCTCTAGTTTGACCCGGCAGGTGTGGCATTGGGCCAAGCATCGGCTTAGCGTGACTTCTTGCGTCCACCAGTTGACTTTGGGGTTGTGATTGCGAAGCCAGGGATAGCCAAGGATCATGTTATGCTTCCCCAGGTTGGTCACAGCAAACACGGCTCGTTCCGAGTGGTCTTGATAGCGTAAGATCACATCGACAACGTGTCGGATTGCCCCTCCCTCGTTTGGGGTGCCGTCGATGTTGTACACTGGTGCGGGTCGAGTCAACGAGCGTAAGTTCAATCTTTCGGCGATGGCGAACTTCCGGTCTATGAACAGTCCCGTAGCTCCGCTGTCTAGTAGGGCGGTTACTCCCTTAACCTCTGCAGTGTCGGTAGTCTGTATTTCTACCTTGAGGTTCAGGGAATTCGGCGAGGGGGTGGAAGCCACTACGTAATGTTTTGGGAGGCTGCGTTCCCAACGTTTCAACCTAGGGAGGGGGGATAGTGGATTCGGCGGGGTCGGTTTAGGAGTGTCGGTATCGCTTATGGCTGAGGCATCATTGTCTGAATCCAGAGTTGTATTCTCCGTATCAGAGTCTATAGACAGAGCAGCAAAGCGATTAAACAAGGGCAGCGAGGGCACATCCTTCACTCGCTGCCTTAGGCAAAATCCTCTGGATCCACGCCTTCCACTTCCTCAGCCTCGTCAGTATCCTGAACGTCTGCGGAGATCATCCAATACTCTAGCATCTCTTCACACTCTTCCGCCGTCATGAAACGCACATCGTACGCCTGAGGGCATTCTCGGGCGAAGTGGCCGGTCTTGCTGCATCGTCGGCACGTAAGTGGAAGGGGATACCGCTGCCTGGTCGCGTCAACGTCTATCGGCACGGGCCCAATGGGTGGCATCGGAGGAGCGAGGACCGACGATGTTCTAGGAGGAGCGGGCGTTGCTTGCTTGGTCGCAGGTTCGACGGGCCTTCGGCTAGGCTGCGGCGCCGGGGCGTGTAGTGATGGGAATCGAGGCCCCTGAAAGGCTTCGTTCGCTGCGCGTGTGAGGGCCACCGCTCGCGCTGCTGTGTACCATGCCGAGATGTCGTCGTCCTTCGGTCTCCTGTCTAACATCAGCGCGATGCGACTTTGGATAGTGGAGTCAAGGCCTCGTCGAAACTTCATGACGATGGACCTTCCATCCATGTATTCGGCCTTTCCGACTAGGTCTTCGAATTGGTCGATATACTCGTCGACCGAATGCTTGCCCTGGTGGTACTGGCGCGACTCCAATTGGTTCGCTGCCTCAGTGGCCTCGTGCAAGGGGTAGAAGTGTTCCCGAAAGGCTTCCACAAAGGCCTTCCAGTTGGCGTAGAGCGGTCTGCCTGTCTTTGATTCGTGTGTGAACACTCGGCTAGAGAAGGTCGCTGCTCTTCCCGTCTTCATAAAGGACAATGCCCAGAGGATCTGAGACTGCTCGTCGGGAAAATCAGCGGCACAGACGCCAAGATACAAGGTGCAAGATTGCATGAACGCACGCCCGTGCAAACGGTCACCATCGAACTCGGAGGGCTTAGCGGGTTCTACCATTCGTTTTGCGGGCTGCCGAACACGGGTCTGAAGGCCTGCCACTAGGTTCATCATGGTCGCTTGTAGCGCGTTCAGCCTCGTCTCCAGGTCCTGCTTCTCTCTTCTTTCTCTTAGTAACTCTTGTTCTATACCGACCAGTCGGTCTAATAACTCTTGGGCCAACGGCAAGTCCATGAGGAGTAAGATTTTTGTAAATGAATGAGGAGGGGCTGCTGCTGTCGCTACTTCCGAAGAAATTCAATTCGGAGTCATGCGATGGAGCAGCCGGTTCTCGAAGAGAGAGTTTTCTACTGTAAGGGCAACCTAAGCAGGTGTTCTACCTTAAGGTGGCGCACTGGCGAAGGGGGATCCAAAGATTTAGCATGGTACCTAATACATGGGGACTAGCCTACCTGGCGAAGGGGGATCCAAAGAGAAAACTCTAGGGAACCCTTCGCCCACCGACTACTGTATATAAGCACCATCTCTATGGTGCTCCACGCTCTATCGGGCATCACCCTCCGTACTGATCGGGAAGTTCCGCCAGGGCCTCGACCCTGGGAATGGATGACGAAAGGGGGGCCAAGGGTTACAGCCGACCCTTCTGAAGGGTGCTCGCCAACAGGGATGATGGTTCGGTGCGCGGTATGTTCGGTACTGCCGTGAGTGGGTCGAACAGACTTCGGTCGGCGCTGGCCAGGGTTCATGATCGGGGGTTCCCCTGACAGTTTCCTCATACCTTATTGTTTCCATTCCTTACGCCACCCTGTTCCACATCTTGCTTCTTAACTATATAAGTAGCGGAATGTATGTAGATAGTTCCTCACTCAGAATATTAATTGGTTCGCACCCCCTTGTCCGTTTCCTATTTCTAAAGTCCTTCGCTCGAGCCGACGCCCTCGGCATCCTCACGAGGCTCCTCCCACTACCCAAATTAGTGGCACGCATGGAACAGCAGGGCGCAACGCAAGAGCACGTTGAAGCCTAGCCACTCCGGAACGGTTTGCAGGACTTAACCGATATTTCGGCATCACCAAATCTTGACACCGCTGTACGACGGTGGGATAAACGATGTCAATGAGAAATTGAAGCGTTAAAGTTTACCATTGCTCATAATATAATTGATCTTTCCATACTGTTTCACCATTGCACTAATGATCTTCTCTGGGAAGTCCTCAGCACCAACCTCACTGCTCATGGCAATGGCATCTCCACCAGCATTCTTGATTTCTTTTACGACCACAAAAGCATTTTCTTCATTGAGGCTGTGCCATGCAAGCTCAGGTTGCAGAACAGTGAGTTTGCAGGAGCTGCATGC